>WEIV01010831.1:0-47064 GCA_013390005.1 Calyptomena viridis | reverse complement strand
AGAGGTTTCAGTTCACCGAATATAGTATTGGATGTTTGTGCTTAGGAAATCCAATTAAAAAAAGTGCTTAATCTGTATACTACACAGGAACAGAACAGCTTTGTTTTTAATATTACTGATTTTAACCTGAGTCAGATGAAAGCTCTAAGTAAAAATAACCAAACTAAAAATAGATAAAGAAAAGTTATGAGCATAAGAAGGAACATCAGACAAATCACATAGCAAATGTACACGCATGAGCAAGAGAATTATGCATTCAATTCATTCGTACAAGAAGTACAATTGATATAAAAAAGGAAAAGTACATTAAAAATAAAACAAGGACCTCTCCTGCTCTGCGAGCTGGCTATGAATTGTTCTCTTTTCATGATTGGGTATGTTTTTGTTTCTCCACATTTATTCAGCTGAGGAACTCAGTATATCTATCAAAGGTGTTATCAAGGATTCTGTCTATCCTGAGAGTGACTAGCACCTGTGTTTTCTCGGCAAAATAGTGGGGTTTATTTTTGCAGTAGATTTATTTTGTGAAATTGGTGTAAAGATTATGCAAACAGACAAAAATTTCTTAAAAAAAAAAAAAAAAAAGAAAAAACATCCATAGACACAAAGGAAAATTATTAGAACAAAAGGTCTGTACACATACTGAAGCATTCTCCTGAAGATATGCTAGAGCTTCCTAGCACACTATTTGGGAATAAAGTTTAATCTTCCCTGAAAAACACATTTCTCCTTCCAGCTTAGCAACAAGCCTTTCAATCACTTTTAAGCTCATTGTTCAATCTCCTCTATACTTTAGGCCCTGGCTTTGTCCTTAGCCAAGTCAGATGTCTCTGGCCTCCTAGGCAATGAAGGATATGATATCTATGCTGTACATAGACAGAAAAAAACCCAAAACAAAACAGCAACAGAATAGATATGGATTTCCATGTTGTTAAAGTATCTAACCTAAAACATTGACTGCTATCTTTAAGATGCATTAAATACCAACAGAAGTGAGTTAAGTCTTCTTACACATCACTCACAGGAAAAACAGTAAGATGATAAAGTAGACATACATAAATCTGAATTAAAAAAAAACAAACAAAACAAAACACCCCCCCCAAAAAACACAAACAAAAAAAACCCAAACAAAAAATAATAACAAATGCTTTTCCACATCTCAAGTTATGTTCTCTAAATCTCTAAACAGCCACACGAGGCTTCTCTTCGGGACTAACAAGCAGTGTGGGAGCAAACACCTTTCACTCATCCTATGGAAGGTCAACCAGACATGCTCTGGCCTGGGATGAAAGATTCTCAGGGTGAGGAGAGCAGGCAGAAGAAATTGAGCCTCAGCTTAAACACCAAAACCTCATAAAGAACTATGGGTTTAGTCCCTGCTACGAAGACACAGAATGAAGATGCCATGTCAATATTTAAAGCATTCTGGTTTTGATTGCTGTTTTGAATTCACCAGCTGTTTAAAATAAAATACATGAGAGAATAGAGTCCAAATCCCCCTACTGTCCATTTCTAGGTAGGCATCTTTTCCCTCCCAGAATGGAAAGGAAGGGAAACAAACACAAAGTATGTGTTTTCAGAAAGTAACATAAAGTCTCAGGAAAGACTTGTACCATTGTTCTCCCACAAGGTAAATATTTGGAAGTAGCTGCTACATACAATTTTTGAAAACTTACCAAAGCTACAAGACAAAAAAGTAAATCACGAGTAAAAATGCTAGTCCTTTTATTTAATGCATTTCACAAAGATCCTCTGAGGCAGAACTTTACTAGGTTAGTAAAAACAACTAGATTAGAACAGGCCTTGATGTTCACTGGGCAACAAGATACCAGTGTCAGAAGCAGATCTGGGACCAGACAATATAAAACATTCTTTCCAAAAACTACTGAAGTAAAATTTAATTGAGATAGTGTTGAGTACAAGAATTTTCTCTTTGCATTAATTTTCTTACATCTAAAGTATACTCTTTACTACTGTACTGTTCTTACAGCTCTGGTGACCTAACCATACAGATAATACTAGGATTTGTAGATAGAGGCAATAATTTTTATGAGCTCCAAAAACATAGTTGGAAGTTTATTCACTCAATACAGATCACAAGAGAAATCATCTCTATCTACAAACTTCTGCCAAACTTATTTTATATAATAAAATCCAACAAAAAGTAGAATTTTCAAGATAATTTTCATGATATAAAAGTCGCATTTTTTCATCCCAGCATTTGTTTAGTAAATAGATCCTGTTGACTTCTGAAGTTTAAAGCAATGGAAAATAGAGCTGTAGAACAAACCAGCAGATATTTTTCCACAGAAAAACAAGCTCTAAAGTTTTGAGTCAAGTGTAACCACTTCTACTTTCTCCTATACTATTATGGGAACAGAATCAAGTTGGAAGGGGTTTTTTGGAAAAACTTCTTCAATTTGGAATTAAACTTGACAAGCTCTCCTTAGAATGTTTTTCTTGTTTCATTTTGCTAAAATATCAAATAAAGTTTCCTTTAAAGTTGGTCTTAAGAATTTTTATTTTCAACTTTTCAGGGAAATGCTGTAATGCTGTTCTCACACAGTAGTTTTTATGTTTACAGATGCAGTGAGTCAAAAAACTATCACTTGTTATGAATTCTCAACATATACAGGGAGAAGATGCCTTGGTTGGCCTTCTCTCAGTGTCACAGAAGTTACTTTCATGTAAATGGGCCAAGTTAGGGAGTTACTCCTTACAGCTTCTAGCCATACGGTGTTTCACTGGAATTTAAAGCCAGATGATGCGGAGAAGAAAGAAACCAAAGTCTCCTGAACACAACCTGAACTTTTTTTCTTTAGCTATATAAGGAGCATTTGAGGAGCAGAAAAGAAATTTTCTGGATTCTCTAAAAAAACTAGTTGGTTAGTTGCATATAATTCTTAATACTGCTTTTGATTTCCCCCTTGCTTTCTGACATTTTAGGTTGTAATTTTCTCAAGAAAAGGCTGTTGATTATAGTTGTACACTGTGTAGGTGAGGGAACTGAGGGTGTAAAGTTCTAGAGAAATGAAGAAATTAAACAGACACACCTGTTTCCCCTTTCTTCCTCTTTCTGCTTTATGACATAATTCTATACTTCTCTCATTACTTCTCTAAGGTTTGGTTTTTTAGGATTTATAAGTTTCTGATTTCTTTATTTGGGGTTTTTTTACTCCTATGATCAGTACACAGACATAAGCTGATGCTCAGATAGTTTTTAAAGATCTTTAACTGACATGGTTATTTATGTCACTCTAAATGCTTTCGATTGGTTTTGTAAGAGAAGTTGACTTTTAAGAAGAGATGCAAAATGCTTTCATCTCTGTGCATCTTCCCAAATCTGTCTGACAGTATGCTACAGTTCCAGTTGCATTAGGTACCATAGCAACTGCAGGGAGGGAATCTGAGTATTAAAGAACTATTTCAGTGAGGGAAGTAGATCTGTAGTTAGAAGCAAGAACAGACCTACGATCATTATTTTTCTTTCATCCTACTACCTTGTCTGTTCTGTACCTAATTCAAAAACCACAGTTTTCCTGAAAAATGGCAATTTGAATTACAATTTTTTAATCTTTTTTTCCTCAGGCTCCAGTGACTGTTCTGGAACACTGATGTTGTTTAGGCCTTCAATATAACTTAGCCCCTTGCCTTTAAAATATACATATACACTACACACAGTCTTTGTAAGTAAAAAGGCGTAATCATTGGAGTTAAGTAACTCCATTTAAACCAGACATATTTGACCTTATTTCCTTTGGCCATTATGGGACTAAAAGCCCCTACCTCACATGTAGACACCACATGTTGACCTCTACAGTCTGGAAGAGTGAACTTGAATCGTTTGCCCAAAATACAGTGTCATTTGCTTTTCTCAGGGTTATACAGGATATCCTCCATGGGATCTGCATGTATGACAGAGGACAAACAGGACCAGGATTTCTCTGTAGTGGTAGGCCTGGAAGACGAACAGGACACCCTATGATAGCTAAAATAGTACTAGATAAATGCCTTTTTTGCAGCCGAATCAAGCCCTGAATCTCATCTCAATGATGTACTGTCAACACCTTTGCCTCTGGTAAGGTCACACCGCACTATGTCATTAACTTCTCATGTTCTTAGACAGTCACCTTCTCTTCATGGTGCCCTTCTAACTTCTCACTATCCTCCATGTTCTTGGCTAGTTTGTATCACAGTAATACAGTACAGAGAGAGGAAGAAAAATCAAAGTTCTTTGAACCAAAGGGGTCATCAATCTGCCTCACAGTAAGGACTAAGTGCAGTGAGGGGAGGGAGGCTATCTTTAAAACTTAAATTATAATAAATACTCAAGAAAACATTATCTTTAAAAGAAAACAGCAGGTTTATGATTACCAGGTATAAAAGAAAGAAAAAAAATTTTGATAAACCATTAAATATAAAATGGAAATATTAAACGTCGAACTAAATCTTTCTCAAGGGGGTAATCACTACAAAATTTTCTTAAATATTAGCTTCTACCTAATAACACAATAAGAAAAAGACCTCACATGAAAGAAATTACA
The DNA here is from genome assembly GCA_013390005.1 of Calyptomena viridis. NCBI lineage: Eukaryota > Metazoa > Chordata > Aves > Passeriformes > Eurylaimidae > Calyptomena > Calyptomena viridis. The sequence continues at coordinate 42,520 of WEIV01010831.1, read as the reverse complement.
GATTTTAATCCTCTACTCCAAAGGAGACTCTTAAATTAGATGACTATTTCAATTTATTTTTAAAACAACAAGAGTAAGTCATGAAGTATCGAGTCCCTCATGGGACTGATCAAAATTGAATTTGCAGTTTCCTGTACTATGCTGACAATCATTTACAATAAAATCAGAATGAGAAAGGGAAATTGTCTGTGGGACCACTGAGCCAGGTAATAGCTGCAGTATAATACAATCACACAGCAGAAAGTAAATTAAAATGTACACAGAATTCTAATAAGGTTGAACTAGGCTTTATTTCATTTACAGGATTCTTTCTTGCAGCTTTTAAGTAACAGACCAGGAATAAAAACAATAAATACTCACTGGTGATAACCAGGTATCTTACATTACCAGAAATTTGTTTACAATAGCATGAGGTTAAAACTGTGTTGGGCAAAAGCAAGAAAATTAACTTGCAAACTATTCTAGTTTAAAATTGTCACGACATAACAGAAACACAATGGAAAGTCATACTATAATTTCAAATTTCTTGTCCCATCCCGTACATCTACAAGCCTTTATATAAATTATAACTAAACTACATTATCCCATCTTACAAACACAAATACCTCACAGGTACACAGGTACCTCACAGGTACAACATACGGTACAAGGGCTATTTCAAATTTTCCATTATTTTCAGATACCTAAAAATAAATAAATGTATTTATATATACATAACACATTTTACACAAGTAGGGAACAAAGACTTGGTATAATTCGGTATAAAAATAGCATATTGATTTGATTTGAAACTAATATTTTCAGCCACATAATAAGCCTGATGCTGCAGAACATCTATGCTATACTGTGCACAAGTTCATTTCAACAAGCTGCTAGCCCAGTGGAGGGCAATGTCCACTGGAATTTAGATACACTTAATTCTTTTAGAGAAGTCAGTTAATTTTCTGCCATTCAGCACACAATTCGTTCCTTTTAAAGGTCTGATGACCTTAGAGGATTCATTGAAGAGGGCATCAAAATTGAAGAGATACAGACACTGAAAGCATATCCAGCACAGAGCTCATACATGCCTTGAAAAACATTTGTTCTAAAGTTAGTCAGTCCTGGCAGGTGAAACTATGCTAGTGCAGACTATATTTATAGATTATAAAGACCATTAAAAATACTCACTGGAGCAGCAACTTTCTTTTGTGGCAGACAAGTACCCTAACCACTGAACTACAGAGCTAATTTTTCACTTTGCTTCTGTCCCAGGGAATATTAAGTAGCTGTATATGTGTTCTGTATAGACCAGAACAGCTGCAACTGGGAAGTCTAAGAATTACACACTGCAAAATAAATAACCAAAAAAACAGACAACTATTCTCAGTAAAATCTGTTGTATTATTAGTCAGTACCCAAATGCACTCCATAAATGGCTACTGTGGAAGAGCTGAACAGCTATGCAGCCGATCTATGATAAATCTGTAACATGCTGTACTGTGAACTGCTATGCACATGCATTTCAAGTGCACTGAATGTTCTCTTCTGGAACTTGAGGTTCAGCAGATCTCTGTCATGGCACTCCTCTAGTCTGCACAGACTTAAGTTCAAGCCCTTAATGCAAGGTTGTAGATTTATTAAAAATGGACATTACCTGTATCAATAGCTCTCCTAAGAATCAAAATACACCTGTTAATAACCTGTTTAGTAAAAGTTTGTTTCATTACCACTGTTAAAATCATCGTGTCACTTCCTGCATTTCATGACACCTATACCTTTTTGCTTCATTCAAGAACAGAAAGAAGATATCCACTACCTATTTTGCATATAAGCAAATTGCCCTATGATAAGCAAAGGAGTGAACGATAGATTTCACAATACATGCACATAATCTACTTGCACATTTCTACCTCTCTGGCAGAAGGGAAGAAGTTATCTCCAAGTAGTAAGTCAGCTTTCTTTTACTTCAGGATAAAAGCAACCACTTCCAAGTAGTTAATAGGCTGGAAACTCAAATATTAGCTTATTGCTCAATACCCTACTTGTGTTCGCAGATCTTACTCATGCCCCTGAGCTATGTTAGACAAGGTGGCCATAAGGTTTCAGAGTAGGGAAATTCTGAGAGCTGTTACTGTAGTGCATAGAATATACTCATTGGGGCACAGCTTCAAACATCTCAGTGTATGTATCTAAATATTTGAAATTTAGCTGACTCAAGTCAGTTGTTTAAACATAGGTTTCTGGTGACATTTTACAAGCCCTGAGGTGTTTATCAATAGCTTTGTGGGGTTTTTTCCACATAACATAAAAGGAAAATAAAGACAAAAGTATGAAAGACTAAAGCATGTACTTCAAAAATATATGAAGTGTATAAGGTTATGCGTGATGCTGCAGGCTAATTGTTGCCTGAGCATGTGTAGAAGTGAGGCTGTGACTGGACATGGCCTGATTCTTGTGGTTGGACAAGGAGAAACTGATCTCTAGGTCATTGGGTGATTAATGTGAACAATATAGTGTGTTATATAGCTGTAACTGCGTAGGAGGCAGCAGGCAGACATCTTGCAGACTTCTTAGACAGCAGACCCTCTGCCTGGCTGTGAGACATCTGGCCAGGCAGAGAGACGTGTCCAGGCCCAGCACGACACACTGTCTGAGGGGCATGGACACAGTCTCTGCTGGGAAGGTAAGATATGCTTAGAATTAGGTTTAGATGCAGTAGAGCTAGTTTAGTTTAGGATTAGGCTATAGAATGCCAGCACGCAAATAGTTAAATAAACACCTGAGAAACTTCATGAAATCCAGCCTTCTCGTCATGTTTTCTGCCAGTCGGACCCCTGGAACACTACATAAGGTATATAAAATAGACATACTTTAAAGTATATACTTGGAAAAACATTAGTTTAAAAGCAAATTATGAAAGAAAGACAGCGGAAGAATCAATTAGTGTTAGACTACATATTTGGTAAGGATGGCTTGCATTCCTGCAACAAGAAAGGTTTACATGTGTTTCCAAAAAAAAAAAAAAAAGAAAAACTGTAGCTCTCAACCAAACTTTGTAAGTGTAGAAGACCCTTACAGAAGATTTATTAGGAGGAGATGAGGTTTATTTTGCTTAAGGAAGCTTTCCTGCCTGGAAAGAAACATCTTTCCCAGAGACAGATGTTTTCTCCTCCTGCATTCCAGAGAAGCTCTCCCTGGTAAGAGAAAGTAAGTTCTTGAGGACATGTTTGATGGCCCCCACAGCAGGGGGGCTGAGGACAATAAAAACCCTCAGAAGAACCAGGGCCATGTCTTCCCCTAGGCCTGGGGCAGTTTTGTACCAAAAGGTTAAGTGTTCCCAGCTTGGAAATAAATTCTCCTAAAATCTCCTACTGCTTAGCATTTGGGGGTTACATGCGCATAATCTTTCTTCACAGTCCTGAAATCATCCCTCTAGAGGGTGGACAAACAATCACTAGGCTACAGACGCAGATTCCTTTCTCTGTACCAGTGCTTCTTGATTTCCCTTCTAAACTGTAAATTTCTCTGTAGGAGAGTTAAAAGTGCATACATCTCATGTTAACCTCTTACACGGTGTTTAGGGCATCCCCTTGGGTGACAGGCCATAGCCAATGTGTACTAGCTGAGAAGGGCCTAGAACCAACACCCTGAGTAACTCCTCAGATTGTACCGCAGCTGCGTGAGGGAGGCTAAATGGTAAAACTCCCAGAAGCTAAAGAGCAACTTCAACTTGTTTTTAGACAGCCTAAATTTCACGAAAGGGAAGGCTTCAAGTCTCCAAAGCCAACTTTTCTGCCCATTTTATGACCCCATTCTGCTAATCGTTTCAGTTTCACAGGTTAAAAACAAGAGTCATCGGAACAATTTCTCAAGCCTGTATGAAGCTATCATGTTATCCTGTCCAATCAAGTGGTCACAAAGGTCATAAATACATATTAATAGACAAATGACAATTCTGTAGGGCTTTGTCCTCAAGACATGTGACGTCTATATCCTTTTCTATCACATACAACCTCATATAGCCACTATTTCTCACATCTTCCCAGCTCCTAGCCAATTTCTATATTAACTTATGCCTTATTATATGAGAAAAAAAATGGACAGTATATGCAGGGCAATCGTGAAGACAATCCCACCACCAGTCCAAATAACTATTATTTATTTGGGATCTTCCCGTTGTGCATTAAAACAAGTATGTTCAATCTACAATGTTTAGTCAATTATTTTTAGAACTGAAAAGTTTACACAATTAGATCCCAAAAAAGAACATCAAAACCTCAAAAACAAACTACCCAAGTATGTCTATTAAAACAAAATAAAAAAATATGGGTGGAAATACTATAATAACAAAAATCTCTTTCATAGCACTCCAGGCATTAATTTTGCATTAAATTTGCATTTGTAAATTAAAGAAGTTCAAGAAGAATGTCAAGTTACTGGTTTACAATTAAAATCAAAGCAACTTACTGAAACAGTGTCTTACTTTTTTTTCTAATATAATTCTTTTAAAGTCACAAATTCCAAAAGCAATGCAGTTTCTCATCACCTGCATGATTTAATACTTTTTATTTGAAAGAACAAAAACATAGGGAGAAGCTAAAAATTAGCAGATGCATAATTACATTTATTACATGCATAAAATAATCAAAGATGAAAATCAAGGGAAGTAGGAACAAATTTGAAAACAAAAAGCAGAAAGTCTTACCTTGAAAAGCAGCTGCATTACGAGATATTAAAAATTTTAATGTAGCACTTGATGATTGAAGCACTTGCTGTATATCTTGCTTTGCTGCAGTCTGATACCTTTCTTCCATCTTTTTAGTGCAGCACGTTGTATTTTGAGAAGCACAAACCTGGAGATCAACACCTAAGGAAAAAGCAATAAGGTAATTACATTCACTAATACAAACCAGAAGTATGTAAAACACAAACACACAGAAGATAGAGGGGTTTTTTTTCTTGTGTGAGTATTGACACATAAAAGAAATACTCAAAGCTTTTAAGACCTTTGGTCATGTTAAACAGAAGGTGATACTAAGTAAAATTCTGTGGGAAGAGTACACTTATTACAGTTAATTAATGTCATATATTTTCCTTGACACTGCATTCTTGTTCCAGCTCTGAATATTGCTAACTAATGTTGGTAACATACATTGAATATGCATTGTATATCACTATAGAGGTGGTAGATGTCCCATCCTTGAAAAGATCCAAGATCTGCTTAGATGAGACTCTGACAAACCTGATCTAATTAAAGATGTCCCTGCTCATTGTAGGGGGTTGGACTAGATAACATTTAGAGGTCCCTTCCAACCCAAACTATTCTGTGATTCTATGATCCTCTGTAATACTGAACTTTTGGACCTGCTCACGGCTCTTGTGCTTCTGTAGATCTTGGACTGGAAAGAGCTGACTACAGCTATTACAAACACAGCAGTGGAAAGCCCATTCCCAACAGGATCATAATGAATATGCTCATATTAACTTTCATATGGAGTAGTCCTAAATTCCGGTCCTTTACTGTGTCTTTCGCTGATGTCAAACATTCCCATGTATCCATCATGCTGACTCACTACTTCACTAACAGGTTGTGAAACTTTTCTAGAAAGGAGTATGTTTTATGTTTTGGGCATGCTGAAATTCCAGAGGGGTTATTTGGTACTTTTATAACTTTACAACTAGAGATAATCAAGCATGAAAAGACCTTATTTGCCTTCCTTGTTATATTTAAAATCTTCTTTTATATATACTGTATCTAAATAATGCTTTCTAAAATAAGTAATAAACATGTCATGAAAGAAGAAATATGTGAGAATTTAAATTATATTAATACAAAATTTCATAGTCCAATCCAAATTCTGTTCTCAAGTACGTTGTTTCACTGGCAAGCATCACGAGATTTCTAGCAAATAGAGCGAGAAATGTTTTTATCTGCCTTGTAGACTAAATTCTAATCCTGTGGTTGTATGTATAAGCATCACTCTTCATAATAGGAAAAAAAGGAAGATTATGATTGGAAGAAAAAAGTAAGAAATTAAAAAATCACCTTAAATCTACATTGTCCTTGACTCTGTACACACTGTCAGCTCTTACATCACCTCTTTGTGGTGTAACTTAAACTTCTATTTTCCTACTACTAAACCTAAAAGCTTTAACAATTGTTTTAAATATTTTTTTCTCAATTTTTCCTCTGATAAATCACTCTAAGACAGTATGAATATATTTATGGGGAAAGGGAGGCCTTGCACATTTTGTATTCTAAATATTCTGTTAGGTGTCTTAAGTAAATTAAGTGTTTTAAATAATATATTCCATAAATTTAAGTAGGAAAACTTAAGCTACTGAGGGCTAGATTGGAACATTCTGGAAGAATGGCAAAATGTTTAAATACATTGTATCAAATTCATGTCCCTTTATCCATATGTTGGTTGAAACACTTCAGCTGTACAGTGAGAAAAAGTGTTATTATTTACATACAGCAATACCAATTCTAAAGCAGGAACACATTGTGTCATATGATGTGAGTTTTCAGGCAAAACGAATACATTTTAGTGAGGAGTGCTGCTCGGGAATTGACATAATTTCGTATTTATGAAGACAAAAGTTTAACTCTGCATATAAAAGAACACTTTACTGCCCATGGTAAAAACGTGTGCCTTGAAGTAAATCCATTACAGACATAAGCAGCACTCGTTGAAAACTTGACTACGAAGAAAACAGAGCTATGCAGTGTCTCACTGAAGATTCATGCACTCTTTTCACAACTTGCTTCTCTGCAGTGGAGTGTCCAATACACACATTTTTCAGAGATTAATTCAGACAAAAAATGTTAATATATCAACATGGAATACATTTTCATGGCCACAAACAGAATTAATTATTTAACTAAGCATAAAAAGTCTTAAAAGCAGAAAAACTTTGTCAGTTTGAGCATTAATTTGCAGGTGAAACTTAAAGAATACACTTAGATCCATTTTTCAGGGCTAGGCTAGCTATTTTAGCATGGTTGAAGTGAAAAGCATTAAGAATCAAAAGGATAAGTAAAAAAAAATTTAAAAATTAAAATTAGACACCTTTTCATTAATGTCATGAGCAAGAATTTAGGTATTTTGGCTGTTCTCTAGGGCTAAATATCCAAAGGTCGATCATGGTCTTTATTGACTCTAGTTTTGAGCTAGGTTTATGATGTTAAATACTGAGTTATCAAATATATCTTTCTTAGAGCATCACAGAAGTGTTTTCATGGTATGTAAAACATTACAAACAATTATTCTGACTTTATGACATATGCCATTAGTTTTTTAAAGAAAAAAGTGAGGTTTGTAAATGGCTGGAGTAAGTTTGATCCAAATGAAGCATGGACAATGCCTTTTTCTTTGTTCATGACATCTGCAAACTTTTTTTCTTCTTCTCTGGGTGTCATGGTTTGACTCTGGCTAAAAGCCGAGAACCTACACACAGATCTAAAATTTCTCAAAGAAGGGAAAAAAAACCCNNNCTCCAGCATCTCTTCTTCTCACAGCCCACAGGGCTCCACCAGGCCCCTCTGCTCCAAACACAGGATCACAGCCTCTCTTTTCCGGCATGTCTCTGTTCCAGCGTGGAAAAATCTCCCAGTCTTTCCACAGGTTCACAGGCTGAAGAATCCTCGCCCCTATGATTCCTCACAGATTGCTGGGGCCCTATTCCAGTGTTTAAGGCATTTTCTCTTTCTCCTTTCTCTGACCTCGGTGTTAATCAAACTCCTCACCCTCCTGTCTCTTAAGCGGCCATGATGTTCTGCGCAGACTTTTTTTTTCTCTACTCCTTCTTAAATATGTTATCACAGAGGCGTTGTTGCCTGACCTTGGCTACCTTAGAGCAGAGAAAAACTCTAGCAGCTTCTTAAAGAAGCCTCTCTCCTAGCCCCCCCAGCTAATAAAAAACTCTGGCTACTTAAAACCACAACACTGGGTTTTTTTGTGTGCCTATGTAAGGATGTTGGGGGAATCAACTATACAAGCTTGGAAGTTGGCTAAATTGCTTCAACTTTTACTGATGAGTCAAAATAAAATTTTTGGCTTGCTGCCCTTTAGTGAAAAGGATGGCAGAAGCTACAAAGAAGGAAAAACAACACAAAAAAAAAACAACTAATGTAGCAATCCCTTAAAATATGCAGAGTGCTCACATGAAGCTTGTCACCTTTTGGGGACAGGAGATGGCTTAATATGAAAGCTACAAGACTAATAAGGATGAGTATAAAGACAGAAAAACTTCCACTGGAAAAAACCACACATATTACGTAAATACATATATATATATGTAACCTTACATATATGTATAAAACAGTGAATTAAATTACATATTAATGGCACATAAGAACAACAGCCAGCCAAAACCACAGCAAAACAATACTTCTCGGCGAGTGAAAATCAAGTTCTGTGTGTAGCAAACAGCTGCAGCCAGTAGGGGGGGCTGGGTAGAAGCAGACAGCAACAAGCTCCAATGCCAGAGGGGGGTGCTGTGAGCAGCAGCAGGCTCTCAGGAGGTCCTAGAAGAGAGAGGTCCCAGGGAGGTGAGAAGGAAAGGGTTGTGTGAGGGGTTCCCGGGGGTTGATGGGCCCTGGGGGATGGATACCGGTGTTTCTGAGGAGCAGTGGGATCCCCAGGGTTACCAGTGAGTCTTGGGAGTTGGGGGTTCCCGGGGACAAGACGGAAAGGGTATTGAGGGATCCTGAGGAGGGATGAGATTCCTGGGGCAGGGGGAGGGAGGGAGAAGCAGGGGGGTCCCAGGAGTTGAGAGGTTCCTGAGGGCGAGACAAAAGGGCTATTGAGGAGCCCTGGGGTTTGAGGTTCCCGGAGGGGAGGGGGCAGGGGTGGATAAGGTTCTTCTGGAGAGTGATGGAAGGTCCCGGGGAGAAGTAACTGGCAGTGGGGGAAGTCCCAGGGGTGGATGGAGCCTCGAAGATGGGACAGAGGAATAAGGGGATGAGGGTGCTAGCAGACAAGGAAGGTGAGGAGGAGCAGTTGGGTGACTGTTGTGGCAGTGTTGCCTGCTACCGGCGTGGCCCCAGTGGCTGTAGAAGTTGCCAGTATCCATGGGCTGCTGGCAGAGGCTGTTTGGAGGTCTCAACAGGAGATGGTGGCAGCGGCAGCAAGAACGGTGGCAGAGGTCCTTCTCTCAGCTCCACGTGGTCCCGAGAGAGTGGGGGAGGATGGTCACCGTCTTTTATATAGTTCAGATCCTGTCCCAGAGTTCTCTGTGCCTGTGCATGCGTAATTGCTTGGCTCTGCCCTTTTCCCCACCTCCTGAGGTATGGTCTACATGTCTATTGGCTATTCCGACTTTCTGCTCTGCCTCTTCCCTGTTCCCACTGGCAGGAATCTTTGTCTTTATGTCCATGTGGCCAACATAGCGGCTGTCTCTCCCTGGGCTGTCCACTCATGGAGGGGCAGCTCCCACAGCCAGTGCCGCCCCCAGGCCAGGCCAGCAAGGGGACCCAGCCACCCAGGAGCCAGGAAGACTGAGCCGGGAGGCGGCAGGGGTGGGCAGGCAGCACGCCCCCTCCCATGCCGGGTGAGGACTGCCACGGCGGCTCCGCCGCAGTGGGACAGCTCACAGTGGCATGGGTTGCAGCAGTGGGGAATGGTGTGGGGGGCTGGGAGTGGCGGAGCCCACCCGCACCAGCACTGGGCATGGACCAACAGCAGGGACTGGGGCAAAGCAGCAAGAGACGGTGCCCACAGCCACCGGCCACAGGCAGAACAGGAAAGCGGCCGCTGCCTGGACATGGTGGGCTGGGGTGGCCCCAGCACCCATGGCAATGGGGGAGCGCAGCACAGGCCGCCCTGCCCACCGCCGGCTTCTCACCTCCAGGGCTGCTAATTGCAAGTTCGTGTGCCCTGCTCCCTGAACTGCAGCCAGAATGGAGCTAAGGAGGTGCAGGGGGGCTCCAGTCCACTCCATGGTGGGGGGAGAGGCTTGCAAGCAGCTCGTGGCGGCCTGCTGTGCATCATGGGGCCATGGTCTCCTCCATGGCAGTGATGATGGGGCGACCTGTGGTGGCCAGCTCCACCAACCACAGAATAAACAGCTTCACCAGCAGCAGCAGGGGCTCTGGGCAGCCCCCCGGGATGTATTCCTCCCTTACGCCCACTGTGTCCATGAGAACTGGCCATGGCGGAAGGGCCAGGGGCAGCCGCAGAACCAAACTGCGAACAAAAACAGGGCTTCCCTGCCCTGCTTAGGTCGCCTCCAGGAACCAACATCCCGTGAGTTTTGCTTTCCCCCTCTCCTTCCCCCACCTGCTGCATCCACGAAGATTGGCTGCATCGGGGCGGGGGGAGAGGGGCCGGGGACAGCAGGACCCGAACCACATGACAAAGGTGGCTTTCCCTGCCCCACCCATGCTGTCACTCGGGAACCAGTACCCAGTGCCAGGACAGGCACCGCCACCCCGCAAGTCCCGTTTCCCCTTCCCCAACCCACAAACTTATTTCTCTGGTAAAAATAAAAGTTTTTGAAACGTGTAACTGAACCATGACAAAGCTGATAATTCATAACTGACGATCCCATTTTTTTTTCTGCTTTGCACTGTGTGCAGAAGGGCAATGCACAGTAATCGTATCAGTAGAAAAAGGGTTCCTTAATTTTTAACCTGTCAGCACCACAGTGTTAAGTTACTGCTTGTAATTTGGAGAGGGAGGGTGTGTTTTCACTAGTGAACTTTACTACTGAACTCAAAGAATGCATCCAGATAGGCTTCAGCTGCCAGGATTCAGCAATTCCCATAACACCCTTAACACTAGACAACAAACAGGCAAAGCTGGAGCTCTGCACATGCCCAGAAGAACCAAAGTTGGAATAACTGAGGCATGATGAAACAGCTTGAGTGTTGATGAACAGCATGATGAAACACTGTGCAGCAATGGACAGATACGGGCTTGTCAGGAAAGATGAAGAGAGAAAAAGGAAGGTTGCTGTTCATGTTAAGAAAACTGCTGAAGGTATAGAATGAACAAGCTGTTTTATGATGTGTGTTGACTCAGGACCAAAGAAGATCTCAGTGAGAATGACAATGTGGTATGAATTTGATACCATGCAAAGTCAGGAAGTGGACTGAGTCTTCTTTAAAGCAAGATCCTGGTTCTTACGAGCAACTTTAAACCTCACAACAATAGATGGAAGTAGAACGCAGAGGGATGCAAGAGAGATTTTTGCAGGGACTGAGGACAAGTTCCTATCACAGAAGCTAGAGGTATGGCACTCTTTGGGATTGAAACTAACAGAGAAGGATGTAATCATAGGGAAGGTAATCAACAGCAGCTTTGCCTGAGTACCCATGAAAATACATAGATCAAGATCCATTTATTCACAAATAATGTATGTAAAATATGTACAAATAGCAAGTCTAAGAGGGCTCATTGGTTCATTGCGTACTTGTGACAAGAAATATCTCCTACAAACTTCAAGATTTTCCAAGACCTGTTTATCACAGCAATATGACATTCCCAGATGATGTCTGGAAAGCTGAAATGTCCCACAAGGACAACAATATCAAACCATGAAATTTCTCCTATAACTGCCTGCAGAATAACTCATTAGTGTTTACATCCTGGGTGGGTGATCAGTACTTCCTACACTCACTACAACATCTCCTTTGTTTTCCATCCCCCTAATCCTCACCCAGAGGCTCTCAACCACATAATCACTAACTGTAAGGGGAGTATAATCAAACCTCTCCCTTACTTAAAGTGCATCACCTTTACAGCTCACACTACTCCAGACAATACTACAGTGGATGAATATTAACCTCTTCAATAAAATTATTACACAAAATAAAATTACCCCTGAAAAGGTTAAAAAAAGAAAACGCCCCAATATATATGTTTTGCTTCTCTTATACCACTATAGTCCTACAGATTTATGACAAATTATTTATTAGAGACATTATACAATTTTGTACAATAGTCTCCCCAGTACAACTGCTTAATCTTCAAACTTCAACATGGCTTTTATACTAGTCCAAATAGCAACAGGAGACTTACGACTATTCCAAATTAAGAATATACCTGCTCTGGATTTGGGACAGGTTTTGCTTTGCTTCACAAAATATTTAAAAATTAGTAAAAAACCCACCTCATTGCAATCTATATAGGATAACCTACGTTAGCCTCTAAATCTTGGCAGATAATGACTACTTATAAATGTCCTCCCTCTGCTTGGAACTTAAAATGTAAGAGAGAAAACTTGGCAATTTGCTATCATCACGTTGCCTGAAACATAAATAACATAGCGTTGCATATAGCATCAATTTAGGCAATAGCATTGTTGTATAATAAATCATGATTTCATAATCAGATGTGCGTAGCTGAGTTGTCAAACCAAGTCAAAATTAGAACTTGTGAGTAGTATTCCTTATTCTCCTACTGACTTGACGTGTTTCTTTCACAAGTAAACAGTAGCTTCATTTCTCAAAAGTAATGACCTCCATTTTCCCTACGAGGTTCAGTAAAGCAGGTGTCATTTTTCCAATATGTACCTACCACACCTACCACATTTTAGTTATTATCAAATAATATACACAGTAACTGCTCACATGCAGTTCCATGTACACACAAGCACAGACATGCATAATACTTGTTTAATATTTAAATGAAATCAACCCTATTACCCAAACTCTTCTTAGTATTTTAAACAAATGTTAGGCACTGCTTAGCTCTCAAATCTTTGCCTTTTTTAAAGCAGGAGCTAATATGAAATCTTAACTAGGCTTATTATGGGCTGTAGTATATAGATATTCAAACTTTCAGTAGAACTTCAAAATAATAATTTTGTTTATGGTTTCAGCTGATTTTTCACTATTATTTCGTTCCCTTGATTTTATGGCAAGTATTTTTTTAAGCAGCATCTTTTTAACATGGGCCTCATTCCCAACCTTACGGGAATTTTGCTTTATACTTTCAAAACTGTTAATCATGTATATATAAAGTACATCTTACTGACCTATTTTTGTTCTAGCTCATTAAACACAGCTGCTTTCAACAGTAAGGAAAAAGTAACCAAATACAACACGCAAAGAACCCAACTGACTAAAACCTGAGTGATTACTCAAAATCCACAGGAGTTTCGTAGCTGTTTCTTTACAGAACTACAGAACAAGCAACAGCTTATGGATAATGTTTCAGAAGACGGCTTGTAAACCAGAAAGTGAAGCAGGTCATTCCATTTCAGTACGAGCAGTATTATTTTCCATGTTCTCACATCTAAAAACCTTCCCATCTTCCACAAGAATTGTTTAAATAATAACCAATTTTGAAATACAGGGAGAAAACATTTTCTGCCCCAATAAGGTATATGGTCTCTTCTCAGTACCAAATTCTGATGGCTCTACACTGTGATCTACTTTGATACAAGATCACAAGACAGCTAGAAGTGAAATAACTTAGCCTGTAATAAAAATATATTGACATAAACAGTTACGGTATAGGAAAGGTTTTACAACTGAAAACAATCTAGACAGGTGTAGGAAAGACAGTTCAGGAAGAAAAATGTCTTTTTCCTGAGGTGTAAGTTTACCTATCTGGAACTGATTTCAAACTTTTATTCATGGTCCCAGCCATACAAATCTGTATTTTCAGTACCTTGAGATAAACAAAGGCTGACAGGATTAGGACTTTAATTGCCAGGAAAAGAAAGTGCCAGATGTGTGGTAAATTTCTGCCTGTCTACTTAGACTTCCAAGAGATCAAATCCAGAGTCTGAAAAATCCCAAAACAGACCTAGGATTGTCATGACAGAGTCTTTCAAAAGCCAGTAATGAAATGCCATATGGCCGGGAAGCAATTGTCCAAGCAGTGGTTTATAACAAAATGGATTTGCAACCTTAATCAGACACTTGTCCTTCTCATGCTCATCCTTTAATATTTGTTAATTCATTTTTGTTACAAGCACCACTCCAGACATAGTATTAACTGCTATCACCATGGCTGCTGTAAAGTATGTCAGCATTGCTCAGTAAGAGATGGTGATCAGCCTCAAGCTCCTGGCCTTGACTGTCAACACTGCTGAATTATTACCTCACTTCTTTTTGTGGGTCTGCTCAGAAGGCATCAGAACTTCTCTCATCTGCAGTTCTAGAGATGGTGCATTCTACATCCTGCTTTCAGAGAACACTCTAGGCAACACTGTAGTACAGGTTTGGCTCCTTCCTCATACCCTCTAAGAACATCTCCCCCATAGCAGGCACCCTAGCAAGGTCAAGGCATCCCTCCATACACTCACACTACAGTTCATTGCACAAAACATGTTCATTCATACAGTTTATGAAAAAAACATGTAGTCAGGTTACTCTACATTCTCTGTCAACCAAAAGACCTCCTATTTTAAGGCTGCATGGATCGTGGGGGAAGGGAATCCACAGTGCCTTGGCATTACAAAAGCATCTTATTAGTTCTCAACGAGACTCAAACGCCATCAAGTGAGAACAGTCCATCCTGTCTGCAGGGCACCAGCCTTAAGCAATGGAGACGTAAGCCAGTCTATTCCCTCAGCACAAGAACCACGAGTTGGTCCTCTGTCCTCTGTTGAGCGGTACAGCCACCACCTTTATGTCATCCCAGACAGATCAAGTCCTAAGGCAACTGAGCACTGCTGACTTCCCAAAGAAGCTGAAAGTGGGACACAGAGATATGGAAGTTGCTACATAGTTGAGCCCATTTTTTTGTTGGTTTTAATCTCAACATATTGTAAAAAGTTTTTCAGCGATGATTTTGTGGATCCAGAGGTGAAATGTTCACACACATACAAAGTTATGTTTTTGGAAACAGTCCTTACAAAAACAAACATCAGTTACTGATATGACAGAGCAACTCATTTTCTGTCTCTGATTAAATCCTTTTCCAGAGCTCTGAATGTCAGTTAAACAAATAGAGGAATTAGAATTCTCTTTGTCTGCACACACCAAACAGAAAAAAAAAAATCATAATTCGACTTCAGATAGAACCAAAATCCAAATTACCTGAATGTAAATCATATTAGAAACCCAAATTAAAATTAAAATATGATCTTGGAATTGCATCAATGTAACCTGTTCTGGATTTTAAACTAATTTCTGTTACTTTCAGTGGAATTAGCAGGAATATTTTAACTCGAATTAACAACAGTATTACAAACCAACTTTTTCTGAGATAAACTACTACCTACAGTAGTAAGGATGAGGTATTCTAATTTATTCAGGTGCACAGTCATATGAATTCTCTATCAAAAAGCCTCTGCGATAAAATTTATACTAATTACAGTCTTCCCTCTCTTTTATGGTCCTTATTCTCATAGTTGCACACATGGTCTCCCAAAGTTTGATGAAAAGAAACCTAGACTTATCCCTGAAAAAAAACCAAAAACAAACCAAAACCAAAGTAGCAAACAAGCAAATAAAAACCAAATCAACAAACTGCTGAGAAAATACTTCCAGTACGCTTTTTCCCCACTTCATTGGGAATTGTTTGATTCTACAGTCCCAGCAAACA
This sequence comes from Calyptomena viridis, assembly GCA_013390005.1. Taxonomy (NCBI): domain Eukaryota; kingdom Metazoa; phylum Chordata; class Aves; order Passeriformes; family Eurylaimidae; genus Calyptomena; species Calyptomena viridis. Next base: position 27,032 of record WEIV01010831.1, on the reverse strand, counting down.
TAACATTTTTCAAGAGGCCACAGAATTCAGTTTTTTGGCGCAAACAGAAGTCTGAAAGTTTGTTCACTGACATACCTACTGGAAGCCCTTTGTCAAGAAGGCAAGGGTGAATGGTTTACCGCCCATTCTATTCTGCTGTTCATAGAACCATACCATGGAATAGTTTGGGTTGGAAGGGTCCTTACAGATCATCTAGTTCCAACCATCCTGCCATGGACAGGGACACCTACAACCAGACCAGGTTGCTCAAAGCCCCATCCAACCTGACCCTGAACACTTGCAGGGATGAGGCATCCACGACTTCTCTGTTCAACGTATTCTGAGAGAAGGAAACCAGAGAAGAAATATTATTTGAAACTAACAAGGAAAGTTCAGAGCTCCCATCTAACCTGTCAAAAAAATGAGCTGCTGAAATCAGCTAAAAGCTCTACTTTCACTAGCACATACAGGGTAAAAAAGTGGAATTCTTCAAGAAGGTTGCTTAGGTTACAATACCAGAAATCAAGCACAGAAAATGAAAATATGTTACAAAAAAAAGTATTTTGCAGACAATAAATTTGTTTTCAAATAATCCAAGTCATATTGAAACACAAAAATAAAGCAAAACCCCCCCAAACCTAGCCTTCGAGGCCTTTTGATATTTATTTCATGATTTGCATATTGTTTGATTCTCCATACAACAAAAAGTGTCTTTTAGGATTTTTAATTATCGAGGTTTCTCTGTACAGTCCCACCAACACTGCACTTGTAGCACAGAACCAGACAGAAAAAAAACCAAAGTACTTTTGCAACTAACATTTAAAATCGGTATCAAAGTGATAAATGTTTTAATATAGCATGTGATGGGGCTGAGCATAGGTCTGCACTATACTTACCAAATCAGTTCTACGAAAGACTGAGAAGAGTTAGTTAAGTGTCTTGATTGCTGGGGATAGCAACAAAAACCTTGGCTTTGGTAAATATATTAATCTATTTTGATTATTAGTTACCAATTTCAACACTGTGATATTCTGTGCTACGTGCATGATAAAACAAACTCAAATTTGTAGTCTCCATATCCTTCAAGATGACCTTCACACATATATCTGGCATTTTTGCATATGATGACAGAGCTATTTTTTTCTCCTTTAAAGATACACAAACTACGTGTAACAGCTGCAAAAACAGATTATATAAAATAATGCATTTTTTGGAGCTAACATATATTCAAAATACAGACACATGGCAGTCCCCAAAGTAAAGAGAATTACAATTTGCATCACTTACCAACCTAATGCTGCTTAGTTTTTATTACTACTAAGCAGAAAAAAATACCAAGATGAATGGTATAGCCTTTTGATTTTAATACATGCAATGAACACAAAGGCAATATAAGCCTTATCATTTTATTGACTATAGAGGTAGCCTTCTACTGTACACAGATGCATACACCAACTAACATTCCTCCTTTTCTTTAGTTAGTGATCCTACTTCACCCAAAAAAGTGGCTCAGCTTAAGACATTTAAATTAAAGCATTCTTATAAAAGTTAGGTCTAAAGTACCACTAAAATAAAGATGCAGAGGCAATGCAATAGGGGCATTTATGCAGTTTATTCTGAAGGCAACACCAACATTTGATAGCTCAGCAGCTTCTAGGTGCCACAAGCTGCACTGGCTGAGCATTGTGGACACCCATAGGGAGCACCTGAGATGTCAACGGTATCCCATCCATCACCCACCGCCCCTCCAGGAAGACAAGTTTCCCAGAGGTATTGTATCTGTTGGGCCCGCAAGGACATTTTGTAAATTTAAAAAAAATTTAAACAGTGTCATATGCCTACATTTGAGCAACCAAATCAAACCTTATAAAGGCAATTTGACACCTATTTTTCATAAGTGGACACCCACAAAAAGTATCTGTACATGCGTATGTGTATGTGTGTGTCTTCTACACAAGCACACTTCTGCTATTAAAAAAGGTTTTAAAACATTTTTGCATCTTGCCTCAAAAGAAGGCTTAATATAGAAGATCAGTAGCAGAAGTGACATCTCTTTCTTCTTCACATTATGTTTCCAGCCTACGAATACTTTTAATCACACCTAAGTATTAAAAAATACTTATTTAATCCCAATTTTTTTTGTTATTGTCACATCTGGATAAATTTTACTGTTCACAATTATTTGTTTCATGTATCTCTGAGAACAATGCTACTCAGAGCAAGAACTCAGACACTCAAACAGGGGACCTTGAGGGCTGGTGTTTTCCAGGCTGCTCACAGCAATGCAACTCCAAAGAGTGAAAGGCTGCTGACCACACAGTTGTACTGCACCTCCTGGTGCTTGCAAAGGCAGCAGCAGAGAAAGGAATTCTTTTATTATTCTTATAATTCAGAACGGGCTTTTGCTTCGAACAGGAAATGTAGAAAAGTCAAAAGAAATGAGAGTGTGTGGTGGTACAAAAATATTATGGGGGAAGGGAGGAAATCAGAGAAGTAGAGCAGAAGAAACATACATAAGGTACCATAGTTCTTTCCTCTTGAGGCAACATGTTGCCCCGCTATCCCTGGTATACAAGTGAATGTATGGTAATCAACATAAACGACAACGACAAGGAAACTGTAATGATTACACCCTAGTGTATAAAATGAGATACCATACAATTCATACTGATATTATTCACATAAATAGCATCAAAAAAAATCACTGACAAGGGCTTTAACTTGGATATCACTTTCTAGACACCTTCATATGCACAGTTCTTGTCTAATTAGGCTTTCCAATTCATGTGTTTATTTTCGTTTTAGAAAAGACAATTAAAAATCTTGAGCTAAGGACACCATAAGAAGACAACAATGCATGTTGTCAAATGAACCAGTAACCTAAATATAGTACTTTAGTTTGTAAACAGTACACTACAAAATTAACTCTGTTAAATTTTGAATTATCTGTCATGCTCGAAACTAGTCATTAAAAAGCAGTATTTTGAAGGGATTCCTTTGAAATAAACCTAGGATGCCTCAATTTCCAGAATTAATAAAAACTACACAGATCATTTAAAAGAAAAACAAAGAGGCTATTGATATTTTAAACTGAGGGGAACATTAATTCAGCCTTTGTTGCATTGAGAAATCATTTTTTGTCAAGAAATTATTGATACACATTTACAAATTGACCTGTTATCCCTACATGAACACACTTTATAGATACGTATACCGCTGACCATGAAAACACCTGCATTTTAATTTTGTGTTTAGCACCACTGATGTCAATTGAGGTTCTCATGAAGATGGAAAAAAATTCAGGTCTAAGAAGGTACATCTTACTACACACGTGCTTTGCAATATCATTTGGTGCCCTCTTAAAGAAAAAGTTTCGTTGTTGGTACAAATGCTAAACAGACTCAAATTACCGTTAAGACATTACTTTCCCGGGAATTTTATTCCATTACAGCGACAGACAAACATATATCCAACAGACAAAATGCGCAGCCGACCACTTGCAGCGTCGTAAATCGTTCTAATTTCACACCGCAGTAACTCCAGCAGCCCCAGGCGCAGTTCGCTGGCTCTTCCCTGCCCTCAGGGTTCGCGCTGACACCGATGTACCTGTGTCTGCCCAAGGGCGGCTGGAAGCAGGGTGACGCCCCGCTGAAGCTTGCTCTCCTCTGCCCGATACGGCGTGGGAGTGGGAGAGCACAAGGGGGTTTGGGGCAGATGTCAAGGTGCTCCAGTGCCCACAGCCCAAGAAGTGCGTTTTCTCTCTTGAGTAAAGGGCCAGGCATCCCCTCAGCCCCGCTCGACGTCGCTACGGAGCCTGATGCAGCCGCCCGCGGTGACCTGGGGTGCCCGCGGGGCCGCAGCCGCCGGCACCACCGACCCATCGCCGCCGGCGGCACGAAATTCAAACCCGTCGTCNGCCCCCCCGCCGGTGTCACGGTGCCTTCGCGCCGCCCCGTCGGGGCTTGGCGGTGGGCACGGCCCGTTTGGGAACGGGGGGAGACCCCCATGTACGCCGGGGGTGGTGGGGTGCGGCCTGCGGAGGAGGAACCCTCCGGGAAAAGAAGCGATGGCGTGGCACTGAGCGGTAACTCCCAAAAAGAAAGACTGAATTTGTAGCGCTTTGCGGAACTACTTGAACAGGCTTAACACTGTCAGTAAAGCATGCCATTCCGTCTGCCTTCAGATGCCAGACTTTGCTTTTCTGACAAAAGCCTCCAAGAATTCAATGCTCTTCAAGGTAGCTTCAAAAGTTTGTTTCCTCAGGCAAAAGCAACAAAGGACCAGTTCACAAAACCCTGTCATGTCTGCAAACCGAAGTCTGATGGTGTCTGTTGGAACAGCCAAGAAAGCTGGGACTCACCAGGTTATCTTTAAAGCAGCTCCTTTGATGCTAGCATCAAGAATCTCCTCCACGCAAATTTTAGTGTCACACCTTACCCATTATAACCAGAAATTTTTGTGTGTTTTGAAGCTGCCAGTGGTCATTCAGCACTGTAAAGCATTAGGCTCACAAGTTAAAATCAATCTTTGATCTATGTCACCAATTGCAACACAAGACTGCAAAATCAGTTTTAAGTGTGATTTATTCTATGCATTCATTTGAATACGGTTAACAAATTGACACATAAGTTATTAAAACTTGCACTATAGATCCATCATTTCACTGCTGAGCAAAACAATAAAAGAATGGCATTAACATTATCCAGTCTACTGAGTGACAGTTCACAAGAAGAGGAGAGGATATTTCCCTCTTCTAAATCATCTCTACTCCTGGATGTGGCAATTTCCTTCTGTCAGCAAGCTCTAACATATATTATATGAAATGTACTTTACCAGAATTTATTCTACTGTTCTTATACTTTGATGTATAACGAGTGAACACAGATGGCAGGTTACAGTCTTCTTGATAAAGCAAATTACAGCAAAAGACATTTTAGGCCCCCAGTGAGGAAAAAGCAGGAGGGGGAAAAAACAGCGAGTCCTACTGCAAATAAAAAGATTTGCTTTCTATAAAAAATAAAAAGAATAAAAAAATGCAATACCTTGCGTGTAGGCAGCAAACACCTTGTCAGTCAGCAAAACACTTTTCCTTAAACAAAACATTTTTTAAAAAATATTGAAAAATATCACTGGGGAAAACAACCTAAACAGAGGAGCCAGAGAACACAGGATCTTATTCAGCAACTTGAAGATGGTAGAGCAAATTCTGGGAGTGATGAAATGCCATCCTCAACACCTAATACAACATGATGTGCAACACTCACAATATGAAAATAAAGTAATAGGAGACAAGGAAAAAATCCTGCAAGTTAAGAAATTTTATTGAATATTCCTACTTAATAAAAAAAAAATACAAGTTTCTCCTTTACCACACAACCACACAGAAGTTGCCTCTTTTTCTTGATCATAAGCAATACCACTGCATTATCTGAAATGCTGACACAATGTCAGAGGAGGTTATACCTCCAATTTATCCCTCTAAATCACTTCAAGCTAAAATGAACCTTTCTATTATTTTTGGCATATGGCACTAAGTTTCTTGCTCATCTCCTTTGGACTGTCATCTTGTAGCTACTGAAAATGCTTTATATGGCTATGCCATCTCCCCCGTTTGAATCCCTTCAGAGAGCTACTACAAAAATAACCCTTCCCAACCTGTCATGTTGACCACATGTACGTTTGTCATATTCTTTGTTGTGTCAAACACAAGGTGCTTGGCTTGAATTGCATATCCTTTTACTGTTCCCATGTCAGGATGCAAAGGGGAGTTTCAGCTTCCACAGGAGAAGACCTGTCTCCATCTCCAACTTCTGACATGATCAAATGCTTTCCCACAATATCCTGTTGTATCTTATATATCTGAAAGTACTTCAGACATCCATTACACTGCCTCATTTTTCCAAGTCACTGTTCAAATCTTTCTTTACTGCAAATCTTGACTGTTGTTTTTTTACATATCACAGTAGCTAAGGAAGGTTTTTATTAAGAACATGAGCTGTTGTGTTGACTACTCTGTTCACATGTCCCAGTGGCAAATTCTACTCATCTGTTTCTGGTCTAATACATGCTCTGTGTAAGTTCTTGGTTCCAATACTATCCTTTTGCTTTTTATATAGCTTTGAACAGAGTGGGGATCCTAGCACTCAGATGGAGCTTCTTGAAATGACAGCAACAGCAAAGGAGGGAAAAGGGAGGGAAACAATTACAAAACAAAACAAAAAAAATAAAACAATTCTCTTATTTCGGGTTGAGAATTAAGATAGTAAACTTGGACTAAAAGCTACACAGCATTTGTATTCATAACAATGCCACACTCTTACCAATGACCCTATAAACTTAGGCAAATAAAACTTCACACACAACTCTAAGGTTTAATTCATCTCATGGTCCATTAAATGTAGAGCTGAAAAAGAGTTGATACTAGCCTTGCAAAAGTTTGATTTGGAAATAAATTCTCAAAGATTGTCTGCTGGATTTTTTAATTTTTTAAAAGAAGAAAAAATTAATTTTAACAGAAAAACTTTTTGAAATCTTAATGAGAGAACTGCATTTTGTTTCATGCTTGCAATGGCAGAGTTGTCAGCTGAGACCTCTGGGAAGGACAGCTGAGAGAGAAAACATCGGGGAAGTAGATGCAGACCCCAAGAGTTTTTACAATCATAGAATAGTTTGGGTTGGAAAGGACCTCTAAAGTCATCTAGTCTAACGGCTCTGCAACGAGCAGGGACATCTTCAACAACTACAGACCGTCAGCATTGCCTCCTCCCGCCTCCAAGCACGTAACAAATGCTATTCGACTATTAAGTTATATTCCAATCTAAACCTCAGTTGATGCTTCCCCCGCTGCCCCAGCAGCCCTTCAGTCCCAGCTCCCGGCCTCTCCGTAACTCCCCGCATGAAATCGGCCAACTGCCCTCACCCAGGAAAAGGCTGCAGGCAGAGGCAGAGCCCAGGCAGTGCTGCTGCAGGTGCCACTGCCCGCTGGCACAGCTCCCAGCGGGACCGGCAGCGCCGCCCCAAGGCGCCCGCGGGAAACACGGCGCAATTGACCGCCACGGGCTCCGCGAGCTGTCCCTCGGCTTGGGGACAGAGGGGGGGGAAGTCCTCCCAGGCCGGGAAGGGTCCTCTCCCTGCCCCCGCCCCGAGCTCTGTATCACTGCCTTTCCTCTTCAAGTGAAAGGGAAAAGGGTGTAAAAGCACAGACGTGGGATCCTGCCTGCGCAAATAGAGCTTCAGTTCTTCACAGTAATTCCAAGTCTAAGCGTTCACTTTGGAGTACTGTGTCCAGAAGGTAACTGCACGTCTATTTTCATAAAGGTTTTATTTATTTAATAATTTATACTTCAAACATGGCTCAGCAGTCAGCCATGTACTTTGAAAAGTACTACTTATTGCTAGGTGGTGTTTCCATGGAGACTTCCTTAGATATTCTAGGTGAATGCTCTTAATCTCGTTTTCTTTTCATTTTAAAAATCAGGGCAGATCTATGCACTCCTAAAAGTCAATAAAGATTTAAGTTTCCATTAGTAACAACTCCCAGGCATCTATTCTTAGATCACTAGTAGCTACTAGATCACTACCTGCTGCCAATGTCAAGCATGGGACTTACCCCACCATTAGGTCCCACCTGAATTGACAAACTAAGTGAAAAAGTTCCCACCAAATCTCAAGTTGAGACCAAAAAAACAGTAAATCGGTCACATCTTATGTAAATGAGTATCAAAATTAGTGCAGACACTTTAGTATCATTCGTACGTTCAAGATGCAAGTGACTGGCTGTCTCTGTCTGCTTGACACAAATCCAAACTTCCCTCAAATTAATATCTCACATATTCACTTGGGAGAGGTATTTTTAAATTGACAAGGCTACAAAGTGAAGTCTCTGATGTTATCTTAACATGCAGTGCAGTAGCTGTCGCGGGTGATCCAGGAAGGACCAGAATATCAGTCTACCAAGAGTGGTTCTGGAAGGAAGGAGTACTGGGTTCCAATCTCTTTCTACACGTGACCAAGTATTTAATCTAAAAGAGCTAGCATTGATCTCTTTTAGCAATATAAATAGAGAAAATACAGCCACAAGTTTCTATTCAAAGGCTGTTGAACCTCTTCCCAAACTACACCACATGCTTTTTCTATAGATTACTCTAAAGCAGGATGCAATTTCCATCAGCACACAAAAACTTCATTAACTTGATAATTAAATTCACAATGCAAAGCCAATTTCCAATCTTACATTTAATTTTTTAAAAATAAAAATCACACTGTATAATGATGTTAATGCCTATATGCCCGTAATAACTTGTTAATGGGTATTTCTCTGGTGTTATAGGTATGAAATATCCAAAATGCCTCAGTTACAGGAACAAGCTTGAAATGGAAATCAGGATTACTGTGGATACCAAAGCCAAATACCACACAAGATTTCATGAATACTGCCATCCATGAACTATTTGTGAAGCAATACTTCAAGTTTATTTCTCATTTTGTATTAAGCAGAAAAATGAAACTAGTATCTGGAAGCAGTTAGGCCCAAGTCCTCATTAAAGAAAAAAAAAAAGTGTGTTTAAGGAAATACTTAGATACCACAAATTTTCATACTGCATCTTATTGCCACCGATATATTTTTTCCTGCATAGGAATCTTAGACAAACTGGAACCGAAATGCTCACCATTAATGGGGTGATTACTCTTAGCTCAAGGCATATCCCAGGCAAGCATCTCAGAGTTGTGTGGTTTCTTGTCTTGTCAACAGCACTAATATTAACATATAATCATATTAACATATATTATATTAACATATATTTCATGAAAACTATATATTACATCTGAGTGACTTCGAAGTCCATTGTAGGAACAAGACTTAGACATTGTAGCATGTAAATACTTTGAGATATTAGTTTGCTGTTGTCCACTGACTGTTCCAGAGTGCTGTGTGGAACACAGGCATGTAAGTGTAATCTTAGGACTTAGTGCTACAAGGTTTCAATAAAATTGATAAACACCTAATATGTTAAAATAATAGAAATAGTATTAAAAACTAGGAAAAAGTGATTGCACAACATATTTAGAAAGTATTTAGAAAGTATTTTATAGGTTTATAAGAAAAGCTAAGGGGGTTCTCCAGTAAATATTGTATGTCTAACTACATTCCAGCCTTGTCTTGAAATGCAACTCTTAGATGACTTTAATATAAAAAATTAGTTAAATCTTAATTTAAAAAGAAAAAAGTGAGGGTAGGTATTGAACTGACACATTTTTTGTCTTCATTTTGATAGAATAGGTTGTTTGATGAAACATTATTACATGATATTATGATGCTATACAGCAATAAAAAAATGACACAAATTCTGATCAGCGTGGCTATTTTTGTTTGTCTCCTCCAAGAGACAGAAGGAAACAAAAATGAAGGGTCTTGATAAGGAATTCTGTTTGCACATTATAAAGGCTGCTCACATCCTTTCCCCTCTTTTGTCAGCCCCAAAGAGAACTTCATCAGCATGTAACATTCAACCCTACAGAAAAAAAACACTACGTACAGACTGCACTTGCATGGAACTTTGGGTCACTATATGATTTCTTTGGCTGTATCCTCTTAGGCTGCTTTCTACCTCACTCTAATTTGGAGGGCTAAACTGTACCTGCAAGGATGCCTTCCCTATTAATTTGTCCTGCAGTGCTGTTCCTTGCCATGAACTACAGAAGATTCAAGAATAAAGCATGGTAATAATCCAGATGAAAAACAAGGCACGAAAGAAAACATTAATATTGAGTACCTATACTAGTTCAGGATGGCATAATACAAGTATTTAGTTAAAAATAGACAAACACTAGTTTTCCAACAGTGGGGGACAAAAATAAATTTTACATTTTCCTTTTCTCTAGAACATGGAAAACTTGGGGAGTAATGTTTCATCTCTCCGGTCACATTTTTGGAGATCAAAAAGTCATCACCAGAAGTTTCTAGTCTCATTTCTACACATTTATCCAAGACTTTCTCCAGACTTCCAGACTAACACTTTTTACAATCTTGTTCATCCCATTAAAGTGTTGTGTTTATTAAGTGTTCCTGCAACAACTGAAAAGACAGCTGAGCATCACCTGCTCTGCCGTTAAGAAGCTATCATCTTGCTCTATCAAACTCCACTGCCCAACAAATCCTTTATTTCCACAGTAAACAACAGCATTTCCCTTTTTAAGTACATAAGCACTTGTGCAAGACTCAGTTTAAAGACTGTCCACCTGGTATTTGCTCATCTCTGCCTCTTTTCCAGAAATGCATTGACTATTCTCTCCCTCCTTCTTGGTCAGGATAGCTGTTATCTGTCCTACCTGTATTACCCTGCAATATGGGCCAGGGATGCTGTCAGCTATCCTGGTTTTAAGAATATTGCTACTGATTTTGAACTGGCACTTTGCAAAGGAGCCCCTTACAATTTATCTTAAACTAGACAGCAGTAGTAGAGTTTCTGATTATTTAAGAACTAAGAAGGGGTATTTACATAGTGGGTTAAAATGCAAGTTGGAAGCGTTTGGCTATTTACTAAGTTCCTGATTCTGATTTTCCTCTTACAGTTCTAACTAGTTCAGTACAGCTAGAACTGAATTAACCTGTTTCGGCAGTATGTATTGTGATAGCTGCAAAGCATTGGAGCCACCAACTGTTCAAACATGGCAACAGCTGCCTAACTTCTATTCCAGAGTAGTGGATAAAAAACACATCATGCAAAGTAAGCTCTGTAAGCACCGAGTTTCCTCCATAACTTAAGACACAACATCATATTTATTCCAGTAAAATTCTGAAAACTTTGTATTTGAGAAAAAGGATACCTATCTCAAAGGATTATATTTTTACCTCTAAAGATATGATATTAACTTAATACCCTAGGTCTTCCAGTTATCCTTTCAATTAGACACTCAAAAGACAATTACAGACAACTGCGGGGCAGATGCAGTTCCTTGTGCACTAGTTCATAAAAACAAGTTCACATAAGCCTTTAATAAAGAATTCTATGTTTGTCACTGCAAACAATTCTATCCAGAGTTTTAAAATATTTAAGTTAATTAATCAGCAAAACAAGAAGAGGGTCACTTCAGAGCATTCTGTTAAAAAACCTACATGTTCTGCTCAAAATATACCTTGACACAATAGCCAATAGCTTTCCTTGATTTTTAAAGTTATCTTGAATTTTTGCCTTCAAACCCAAAAGAGAAATGTATTAATTAATCCAAATGTATCAAAGCCCCCTATTTCATTTCCTCACAGTGCGTACTTTAACCCTAAATTTCTGTCATTTTGCTCAACCAACCCAGTTAAAGCAGCCAAAAGTTTCAACTGTCCCAAGGTCTGACATTCTGTGGAGTGGAGCTGAACACACTATTAGCAGGTTTGCTGACAATACCAAACTGGGAGGTGCAGTTGACTCTCTGGAGGAACAAGAAACCTTGCAGAAGGAACTAGATTGATTGATATTGGATAGTCATCAATTTAACAAGTCCAAATAACGAATTCTGCATCCAGTACAAACTGGGAAAGGAGAGGCTGGAGAGCAGCCCTGCAGAAAGGGATATAGGGGTGTTGGTTGACAGCAGGATCAGTGTGAGTCAGCTGTGAGTTCTGGCACTCAGGACAGCAAACCACATCCTGCAGTACATCAAACACAGCATCATCAGCCTGCCAAAAGAGGTGGTTATCCCTCTGTGTTCAGCATCGGTGTAGCCTCACCTCAAGTACTGTGCACGGTTCTGGGACCTGTAATTTAAGGAGAATGTTGAGTTCCTTAAACGTGTCCAGAGGAGGACAACCAAGCTGGTGGAAAGGATGGAAGGCATGTCCTGTGAGGAGTGGCAGAGGACTTTGGAGTTGTCTGGTTTAGACAGGAGGTTGAAGAGTGACCTCATTGTTCTCTATACCTTCCTGAGGAGAGGGACCAGGGAGGGAAGTGCTGATCTCTTCTGAGATCAGTGATAGGACATGTGAGAATGGTTCAGAGCTGCACAAAGGGAGGTTCAGACTGGACATTAAGAAGCATGTCTTTACTGAGAAGGTGGTCAAACTCTGCAACAGGCTTCCTAAAGAGCCTACCAGTGTCTAAGAGGCATTTGAACAATGCCTTGAAGAACATGCTTAAATTTTTTGTGATCCTGACTATTGCTGGTCCCTTCCAACTGAACTATTCTATTTCCACCTGAGTTCAATCAGCACAAGTGGAAGAACACCTGGACAATGAACATTTGTAAGTTTATTGAGAATTTTAACCAGTAGGCAACAGTATATAGGGCTAATTTCAGTTTGCAAAGCATCTTGGAATAAGCTGAGTTTGTATCACAGCACTGCAGTCTTGAGGTAGTAAACACAACCAAACAAGCAAGCTACTAGGCAAGTCAACTATATAGTTCAGCTACAAGAAACCCAGAACTTAGAACAATTTTACTTCATCTTAACACAACGTTGCACTTAGTACTATGAAATAATAGCTCAAGCATCTAAGAAATTATATATACTGAGGCAGACTCCACAGTAAGAAGAAAGATCAACTATGAAAAGTTCCATGATACAAACTGTTCTTCAGATATTTAAGCCATCCTAGCTCTGTTAATACTGCATGAACACCTAATTCCTTGATGGAGAAACAAGACTCCCTCATGAGCATATATAAGAAAGGTTGTGGCAAGATACAAGGCTGTTCACTCAGTATCCCAACTCTAATAGTCAATCCCTAGAGAAAAAAGTATCATTTTCTCTTCGTGTCCTTCCAACCATCTGTAACTTCAGAACTACTTGAATAACTGCTCACACTTTCTAAGCATCTCCTAAGGGATGCCACCCCTACTCCACCCTGGTTTATAAAACTGCACTCCCCACCACTCCCAATACCTTTGGGCAACTTCCCACATTTGCAATCTAGCTAAGGCAGAAAAGCTCACCCTGACAATATTTCAGGATTTAAAAAACAGCAGAAAACCTTATGTACTTCCAGGTCTAGCACATGCACTGTCCAGTTGCTTGAATGTATTAAAAAAAAATAAACCAACAAACTTTCTTCTCTTCCAACAGGTTTTTCCGAAAGAACTTAGTTTCATAGACACCACCAGTGGGAATGAGGGAATACATATGATATTCCAATGTCTTGTCAAAACTGCAATGATTTCTTTATTTCCTGATCATTTATTTGTAGCAGATATTAGCCAGGAAGTCATTTTACTAAGCAGCCTCTTTTTTGCCTTACATTTCGTGGAAATAAGTATGTTCCAGCTTTTGCATATTAGTAGCATTCCCACATGCATACATTTATGCACACAATAAATATATGTACCTATTCAGAGACACAGACATATTGCAAGAGAGAAAGAGTATAGCATAGGGAAACATGAAGCAGCTATGAAGAAAGAACAATTCCTGAAGTTTGAAGAAAGTAAAAAAGCTCCTGGTTTGTTTATAATACATTTCTCAGCCCCCTCAAGGACAAAAACAAAACGTCATTTGGAAGCATAGTTACATTTGACCTTATATGCTTAGGGAAAGGCAAGCTCTGGGGAGGGGGGGGGAATCAGGGGAAATCAGAGAAATTGCAAATATCTGTAGTTTTCCTAAAGGCTTTGCCAAAATGTTCCTTGGAATCCACAGTAGTTATTAAAATTCTGACTAACATACAGCAAGTTTAAACTAACATTGTAATATTCCTAAACAATGCTATTAAAGGTTTTTAATTATCTACCTATGAACAGTGGAATAGAAAACTTTTAAATATAAAGTTGAGGAGGACTGAAAAATGCTGCACTTTCAGACATTGTCAGATCTAAGAAAAGCAGCCCAAGAAGTCTTAGCAAAAGACAAACAATCCTGATACTAGAACAGGCCAATCAGGATTATAAATGTCTATACTCTTACCATTCATGAAACTCCTGGAATAACATACGTGCAAATTTCCCACCTATAAATCAGGAGTGCACCAGAGACCCAGACAGCAGGGAAGTTCTGATTTTGTTGGGGCCATAAAAAGCCAATAGATGAGGATGTTCTCAGTGAGTAAAACAGATAAATCTCTAGTTAGCAAACAGAAGAGTAAAGCAGCTAGCTGTGGCTCTGACAAAGTGTCCAGATCATACTGGAGATTCAACTACTGATTAATGCACCAGTTCTACAAGTTACAGCTACCACATGAAAGAACACCACTTGCCCTGCCTTGCCAGTCAAACACAAGGTGGTATTACTGCCCTGTGGAAACAGCACTCTGGTATCCTGAGCACACTACACACTACCCTGAAGTCCTGGCATCATGTGTTTATCAAATGCTGCTAAGGAACTTCCCAGTTTGACCATTCATGAGACTCTCTGGCAGTCACACTCACAAGGCCAGAGACTTTCATTGCTGGGACTGAAGCCCCTTCACAGCAGGGTGGCTCCAGTGACCCAACAGGAGCCCCACTCGACTTCCTGCACGTCCCACTCACACAGTCAGACCAGGATTCCCATAGCAAAGTTGCAGATGTCTTATTCCGTAAAGCCATTTATTCATAGTGCAGTAACACAGAAACAGCCCGAGCTGGTGCCTCTGAGGAGGGACCCCCAACAAGGACCCCTGGGCTTTTATATCCTTAAGAGAGCACCCATCCCCCAGTCTCACTTTTCCTTCTGACAGCTTGGCTCCTGCCCCCCCGCCCCCATGTTCATCCACCTTGCTGGTGTCACTGTCTTCATCTCCCTTGTTATCCAAAAGGTCAGCAATTCTCAGCTCCTGCTGTCTCAGTGTCCATTCACCAGGCTGGCATCACCCTTCTTCAAGCCCTTTCTTATCCCAAAGGTTCACAGTTCATGGCCTCTTGTCTCATGCTGCCACCCAGAGCTTAACCTGTATTTCAAGATGCATCTCAACCTGCAGTTTGCGAGCCCAGCTACCTGGACCAGATGTATTCCTCAACAGCACTGCCTTTATTTCTCTGAATACCAGTGAACTTGGGTATCACAACAAAAGAAGACACTCAAACATAAAATTCAAGGCAAAGTGGGTGAGCAGGAGACTTTGAAAGGTCACACTTGTAAGCAAGGGGTTGGTTTTACCACTTCAAAGACCACTTAATCCCAAAGAATGCTTCTGCACAGCAACACCTTGTCCCAGTCTAGAATCACGAACTAGAACCATCTAGTTCAAACTCTAACAAAAGCTCTTACAACAGTGGTTGTTAGGGTGATTGATGTGGAGTTTTCTGGTTTGGCCACTAAGGAAAACTTAACAGGTTTCTCACTGTCGCTCATTGCCTGAGGCCAAAATCAATCAATCTATCCCACAAACCAAGAACCTGAGAAGGGACAAAGGGACAGGTATTTTAATTCCCAGCTTAATTTCACCTGATTTTATAGCTTTTATTGTTTCAGCATATTAAGGTTATTTGCTATAACCAAACAAAATCTAATCTTTACAAAGTAGGGACTTTTTTTATCCCCCCCTCTTCTTCCTTCCTCCCACTACCTCCCCCCTTTCCCTTCCCCTCTTCCTCCCCCTTCCTCCAAGTGGCTCTCCATGGAATCTTTAGATCTAGAGACTAATCAAGTAGCCTTAACACTACTTTGATAGCCCCCTCTACCATCTAGCTCTCAGTTATTTCCTTCTCTCCCTAATTCTCAGCAGACAGCAGAAATAGATGCATATTTTTATAGAACTTTGATCTAGGTTTTGTTCCACTGTGCTTTATTAGAACTCTAAAAGATAATTGGTTAAAGTGTCTTTTCACCCATTTGTGGCTTTGATTCTTTGGGCAAAGCAGTTAACTTTTAAAAGGAGAGGGAAGGGGCAGACTTTCCAAGCGTCTTCAGGCTATACAAGGAAAACTCAATTTATCGCTAGCAGGAACTACGAATTTCAGAGTTCTATGTTTTATGAGTATAGTACATCCCTTAATTTTCTCTCGAATGCTAGACAGTTTTCGTTTCTGCAATGTGTGTAAAAACATGTTACTTTCAGGTTGGCTCCTCTTGCTTATAAAAAAAAGTAAGGTGGTATGTAACCCAATTTAAATGTCCCAGAAATCTGCAGATTTCTAGAAGTAGGCAATTCCTAACATACTATAGCTTTCCTATCCCCAAAGGGGAACAGGCAAACAAGTCAATACATTTTAGACTAAACTCTTTAGTACTAGAGAATCCTTACCAAATGAACTACACATATGCACAAATGGAGCAAATAATTTTTAAGCTTAACTTCACATGGTTGCAGATACCTGAACGCAGCTCTCAGCTATCACTACTGAATACCTCAGTACATACAATGCAGTCAACAGTTTCCACAAACTATTTTCCCAGGTAACCACTCACATGTGAGAGCATGAAGTATGTCTGCCAAGGCCAGTGATGCTGCTTAAGTTTGGGTGGGAATCAGTAGATGAAGGGTAGAGCTCAGATTCCAGGTTGTGTCCAGACACGCTGTTTTGACAATTGCTTTATGAAAGTAAGGCAGAGAAACATCTTATCAGCACAGGAAGGTTGCTTTTCCATATATTATGGTATGTTGCCAGGAAACAACTTTGTGATCTGGGGAGAAATTAGTGTTAATACAAGAGTACTGTCATCTTCAGGTGGAATCCAGCACACCATCACAAAATACTACAGAAAGGATTCTCCAAGGCTTTGATTCTTTTTAACCACTCCATTCTCACAGTTGAAAATTATTAAGACAAAAGTTCTTGATTTTTATGGAAAGAACAAAATTTTGAAAGCTACCAATTTAAAGTAGCAAGCTATAAAGATTCTATTCTCTGTATCCAAGAAAACTGTGCCACAAAGGGAACTCTCCACTTAACCTCTGAACAGCATAGTTCAAAACTAACACTCCCATTTTCTCCCACACTGTCTTGGGGTGACTTTATGATGTATCCCGTATCACCAACTCTATACCAGGAAAAATGAATCTTGGGCCTTTCTGTGTCTTTAAACTGGGCCTGAGAGCTGAGACAGCAACTGGAGGAAGAAATTTCATTCAAGACCCCTGGAATACCCAGGTCCCAGCTGCAGAGCCTTTGGGCTCATTAACACTCCTTCCCACAGCTGCAGAATATAAAGCTTGAAAAGGGCTCCTCTGGCAGGGGTGCTCCAGAGAGAGGATGAAGAGTAGAACTTCTGTGTTTTCCTGAGACTTTGGTTTCTATCTTCAGGACTTGTTTGAGACACCAGAACATTGAAACCTCACTGGGAGACCCTTTCACCGGCCTGGCCCCCGCCCCCCCCGCCATTTTCCCCTCCACGGCAAAGGGAGAAGGAGATCATATCAACAAAAGGACTCTGAATCTTCCATGTTCTCTCTTCCCACCGTGGGGGAGGGGGAGCTGCAGCCTCCTTTTTATTAGAGAATATTTATCCCTCTGAACATATTTGTCCCAAACCAGGACACACACAAAAAAAACCTGCTCCCAAAACCACTAAGCCTCCCTGTGTAAAATACATCACACCAGTGCAAATTATACCTTAGAAAAGTCAAAATACTCTTGGGCATATTCAATAGCCATGTTAGAACAGGACAAGTAAGAACTGAGAATAGTCCACTGGTCCAGCAGACAAAGCTTGGCAGGCTTTTTTCACCTTACTTCTCTGGAAAACACACTTCTCCTCCCACAAAAAAAGAACCCAAACCAACCAAAAAAACCACCAAACAAAATGCACAAAGACTTATTTCATTCTTACAATGAAACTAAGTTTGCAATAAATACAACTATTGCAGTATTAAGAACACAAGAGTGGGTTCACTCCAAGCACAGTTACCTTACTTTCTAAGCTTTCTTGGAGAAAGCACAGTTCTAGCCTCCCCAAAACAGAGTTCTCTTCCAGGAATTTTTCTCCCCTTTCCTCCCCTCATCTACCCTTAAGTTTTAGCCTCCATCCACCCCGACCTCGTGTTTAGAAACACATTAGTCATGCAAAAATATGGTATAAAATAAATATGGTTTTCTCCTCCAAATTCCAAGTGCAGTACATATCTGAATTCATGTATAACTACATCTTTCTACTGACTGTGTAATTGTTGGCTGCATTTAGTCAACCAACCTTAAAAAGGGACAAAAATAACTTCAAATAGTAGACACCAACGAGTGAGCGTGTTGTCAGTGATCACTATCATCCTTAGATGCAAGTTGCTAGGAAATAGAGGTAAAAAGAACCTTCCCAATTCAGAATACAGCTTCAAACAGGAGCTGACTGAGGCCTGGCCAAAGAACATGTTCACTTTTGTTTGCACTCATCTCCATGGATATTACTACAGATTGCATGAGCAATCTCCCCGAGCATAACCTGCTTTTACTACTCTGCTAAAGCAACCTCTCAAATGCTGCCTGCTAGGATCTATTCATAACTCAATCACTTGTATTTAACCTGGGATCACCGAGTTTTTGCAAATGGAAACATGCAATGGGGAGAACAGGAAAGAACTACCCTCCTGAATACTTACCAGGTACCCAGCTATTTAAGCACTGAGACTGAGGCAGAATGAAGAGCCCAATTTTTTTTTACCGTACCTAGTTCCAGTTTTCCCCAAAGTCTGAGGTGTTCCAAGTTTATAGGCTGACCAATGAAAATACTCCAAGAACCTCTGGTATGTTTCTTAATCATAATCTACTGTAAAATACTCTACATTCATTCTTGCAATTATGTCAGTAAGTGTATTTGGGCTTTCCAACACCTCGCCAGTTCTTACGGTGTCCCACCTCCACAGAAAGCCAGTCCAACAATTTTAGAAACATCAGGTATGTGTTACTGCAAAATCAGGGCTAAAGCTGATGTAAGCTAAAATGCTTACAAATACAAGGAACACTATTTAGTAACATACAGAACATTAAAAACTAGCTGTAGGTCCCCTTCAGACTGGAACTAAATTATGAACTGGGCAGTTCAGAGAGCACACCTTGCTCATGAAAGTTAACCACCCCGTGCAGTATTATACTGTAACTGGGGTTTGCAGAATTTCCATGGGATGGCTAAAAGGGAGCACTTCTGAAAACAAAATATGAACAAAGACTATTTCTCCACGATCCTTGAGAGGTATAATGTAACTTCAAAGAGATTCATGACTTGCACCACAGCAGCTGTTTTGATAGATACACAGACCTGTGTGACTTGCTTTTATGCTTCATCTGATATTGATGCATGAAACTTCAGCCCAGAATTATAGTATCTTACTCAAAGTATTTAACACCACAACCACAGAGCTTCACCCCACACATAGTAACTTCTAACCATAAAATCTAGGTATCAATTACTTTTCTGCCAGCATGTTATTCAAAAGCTTTTGCTATATGAGAATTAAGATTTTACCTAAATTAAAACCCCATTAGCAGAGCTTATCGTACATACTCTTTTTTGCAGTTGAGAAACTTGTCCCCGAGCCACTCGTTTTGTCCAGAAACTCTTCAATGTTTTTACATCAGAAAAAAACCTGATCAGCCACCTAGCAGTGCCAGTTTCTAAAGTTTGACTTTAGGTATCTAAAAGAACCTTCATTTCAAGACACAGCATTTTTTAGGTCTTTGGAAAACTACTAGAAAAGTTAAAAAAAAACCAAACTTGAACTCAGCATTTTTTAGAGGCTTTAACACAAATATCTTTTATTTCCAAATATTACAGTAATATTCATAAGCTACAGTTATTTCACACACAAGAGATGGCCCTTGGCCAAAGTAGTGTGGGGTAAGAAAATAAAATGATACACATATCTAAACAGCTAGTCACTCAGTAGTTTCCAAGTACTCTTAGTTCACGTATCTGCAAAGAGGGCAGTTAGAGAAGGACTAAAAAAACACCAGTCCTCTGTAACAGTAGAAGCAGCTTTCTTTCTGCATCAAGTATGCCAAGTGGGAACTAGTTAATTCAATCTGTAGCAGAAAAAAAGACTGTCACAAATGCACTTAAGATGTGGGTATCTGGAATTTTTTAAAGATTCTATAACATGCCACCCAAAGGACAACTTATTGTTGTATGTCTTATCCATTGTTAGATTCCAGACCATTTCTATCCCAACTGCTGACATGCCCCACAGCAGGACAGTTCCTCTAATGTTCTTGTCAGTCACAGCAGCATACAAAACACAGATTAAGTAACCCAAGTTATACTAGTCTTCTGCCTTGAGCTTTCTGCTCTTCCCATCCCTTTTTTCATCTTCCCTACCTTTAACTGCAACCTTGATCACCTTCCACCTCCCAGGGAATATCACAGTATTTCCAAGAGGAAACTGGCCCGTGTATTTTTACTGCAACTGGGACATAACCAACCACCACTTACCTACAGATCAGTCCCAAAAACAAACATCCAACCAAAATCACTAGATCAGATGTCTTTTGCAGTGATGACAACGTAGATTATTTGTATAGCACTCAAGCACTCACAGACCACTTTTTTCTGTCTGAACATTGCTCCAAACTATACATTCGTATCTGACATTAATTGGCTAGCCCAGCTGACAATAACTAGAAGTCTGAATCCCAGATAAAACCAAAGCAACCCATCACCAAAGTAAGCATTTCTTCAGTTCAAAGTCCCAGCTGCGTACACCAAACTTGTGTAAAAACCCTGTTTCATGCAAAGCACGTTTGCCACATGGAAGAGCAATTAAGAATTGTTTTTCCTTTAATTAACTAGGGAGATTCCTCCCCTCAACTGAAATGGATGCTTAAACCTGGTACAATTTGTGATGCTTGAAGGAATCAGTCCCTCAAGTGGTGATCTTGAGTCACAAAATGACGTCAAATGCTACCTAAATCACAAATATTTGCATTTAAAGCTTTGTCTGTAGTCTGCTACCCCTGTAAAGAACCCACTGCATTCCCACAGAGCCTGAAATCAGTTTTTAACCATGTTTTTAACCAAGCATTGTTAAAGTGTTAAGTGTTTGGACACTTAAGAGTAGAATTACTTATGTGTCATCTCATCCTAGGGAGTTAAATGTAAGGAAAAAACCCTAATCCTCCCCCAATCAACAAAACCACACAAAAATGTAACACAAGGCCAAAATGAGACTAAAATCACATAAATGCTCATCCATTAAACGGGGAACTAGGCAAAACAAAGTTTTACTTAACACCAAGAATGAAATGCTGAAATGGCTTTGGTAGTTTTGTCTTCATGTCACAAATCTTAATCTGTACTCACTGGGCCAGTAGTCAGTTCTCCAGCCAGGAATCCCACTGGCTGTAGCAATTAACAGCCTTGTATTACTCTGTTAAGCTTAATGTATGCAACATTTTTTCTTTGTCCTGTTTCAAATTGCCTTCCAAGTTTCAGAACCCATAGGATGCAACAATGCCAGGGTGGGAACACATGCCTAGCCTCACCAATTCCAGACAATTCTCATGCATTGTTAACAGGTACCAGTTTCAACTCTTGGCCTGCTGACCATATCAATGCAGGCAGATGTTATATTGATGTAAGACTCAAGTGCAGCAGATAACCCAGCAGAAAGAATATGATGTAGTAATTGAGATGAATTCTAACAGCACTTATTTTTCCCCAGCATCTTCTCCTTTAGATATCATCCAAAAACACAACAGGAAAGCAAGTTACCGGAAATTTACTCTTCAAAGAGCAGACTTCATAGAATGAAAAATCACAACATGATGCAGTCCACTATGTTCACTTGCTTCATCTCCTGTATCCATGACATTTCTGTGTTTTACATACTGAATGCTATTTGTCAATTCATCTGAAGCTACTAAAATCAGACAGAAACAGCTTCAGGGAATGAAGTCTAAGTCTAGTGACTGGGGGAAATGAGGAGGAAAGGGGTAGTGTGGAAACAAAGCCCAGTAACTCCAGATTTCAAGAAACCTGCAGGTCTTTACCAAGTAAGATTTTGTAGACAAGACCATTTATGATGACACAAGATGTCACATGTACAAGACCACAAGTGATGTACCACAGAATATAAAGTGTTGCATTTCTCATAGTAATATCTAAGCAATGTGGGAGAGGTCCAACTCTGTCACCACATCAGATGTTCCCTTCTAGTCCTGTTCATTTAATGCCTATGAGCAAACTATTACTCAAAATGTCTGTTCCTGACAGTCACCTCACTAGTTGACTTGTTATTCTAAAGTCAGCACTAGAAAGCAAATTCTAAAAAACTGAGCTGGTAGTTTCAGTATCCTCCAGTGACAAATTAGTGGAAAAAGCAGCCTATTTCCCAGCATGCTTTCAGATACTAAGAGTGTAGTGTTTTCTATGATTAACAGACAAGGTTTTCCTTATAAGGTCTAGAACTATAGGAAGATATTAACCTGCTTGGAATTTCTTACTTTTTGTTTAGTAAGACAGACTAAGCTATATTCTTCCTCCACAATACACTTTAAAAAAATTTTAGACAATTCCTAAAAGTCCATACAGGCTTATCACTATTAGCACTAATCTCCCCAAAGTTCCTTTTCTCAGAACAATTTGTAGCAGTTCACTAGAAAAATGATTACCTGTATCAAAGCCAGTAGAAGTAGGCTTTCCACACATGTGAAAGTTTTAATAGACAAGCTAAAAAAATCTGCAGAAAATGCCTGTTGGTATTTCTGCAGAATTTTTAAATCAGCACTTGTTTTAGCTATCTAACCATTCCTCTCTAGTCAAATCTTCTATACAAACATCAGTGGCAAGGCTCAGTTATTTTCAGTAAAACCACCTGAACTTGGGAGTGTTACTTCTCTCCCTACCATCTTCTGTCTAGTTCAGTGTCTCAGCTACACTGAAACAAAGATACAGAGTTAATGATTACTTCTGAGGAAACATTCAAATGACTGAAAAAAACAATTTACACAGAACTCCACAGAAGACATGACTATACTCAGTGATTACATATCCATGAGAACACTAATGAGAGTATAAAAGTATGAGTTGTTTTTCAAAAAATAGCATGCAACTTGAAACTTCTAACTCAAGTTATACAATCAATAAGCCAATGCTGTATTGAAAGCGTGCAAGTAAAGACTGATACTACAAGGGCGGTGCTCTAATTGCTCCTTGACTGAAGAGCTTACCACATCTTTAAACTGCCATAAGACTGTTGTGAAAGTATTTTTTGGAGTCCAGGCAATTAAAAGGTTAAATTATGGAAACACTAACTAATGTCTAATGGTTTCTTTTCATGCAAAAATATTAGAACTTACACTGCAACATACCAAATACGCACATTGACCATTTAATTATTTAAAAACTGCTTGTGCAAAGCACTTGGTTTTAACAAGCTTTAACTGTAATATACATCTTTGGGCATTTCAAAACTTGATACTTACATGGCAGTATGAACATGATCACATATTAAAATACTTCCTGCATTTCAACTTCCAAGAATGCTTTTGCACTCAAAAAGAGTTAAACCTGCCATCACCAGATTACTGCAGAAACTTATCATAAAGAAATAAGGATACACTACTTCTGGTGACTTCAGACACAAGCTTCCTCTATCAGCAAGACTAAGAAAATTTTAAGGCTCAGCAAGGAGTATTTTGCACAAGAAACCCATCCGAGCAATACATTCTGAAGAAACGAAGATAGAAAGGGGCAACCACTGAGAAGCATGTAGTAAAAGCCCAAGTTAGTTTGGCTACATCAGAAAGAAACTTGAAGATGTCAAAGCCATTTCAGAATTTTAGACATCTTGCTATAGGACAAAGTAATGCTGCAAGGCAGCATTGCAATATAGCGTTCAACACTCTTTATGGACAACGACCCATTTAGCTTTGTATTCCACTTTAATTTGAAGTAAGAATATCAAGGGTGCAATTGACCCAAATATTCTTAATTTTGCTACCACAAAGGAACTCTACTCTGCTTTAGACTACTCTGTAGGGTCTGGCAGCTTTAAGCAGCAAAAACAGTACTTCGAATTTATAAGCATTAGTGCTCTGGAAGCTTGCTTTAGAAGTAAACCCACTAATGCTTGAGCTACAAGAGTAATTACCAGTTTGCAGGTCATTCAAAGAAGCCAGATGTGTGGAATGCTCCATTTGAGATTTTAGTGACTGTTCCATACAGAGCTGTTTACCATGTCTTCCCCAACCAGTCTCAGCTTCTCTGAAGCAGTTATTTGGATGAGTTTTCCTTCACATAACTTCTCCAGGAAGCTCAAGAGATGCTTTATTTCATTGCTATGCATCACATGCATAGTTCACTCAAAACATTACGAGTTGACCGCTGTTACACTCACCATAAATGTAGATACTCCACAGGAAGTGGATACCTGAGTAATAAAGATTCCATAGTTGATGAATGATTAAGGCTCTGCCTGTAATAGTATTTATTACTTTTGAATTTAAAAAATTCTGGAAAAATACAGCACTAAAAACATGCTCTATTACCATTTAGAACATAGAGAGTTTCAACATGATAAGAAGCATTACCAAAGCAAGCTGCCGAATCCTTCACGTAATTGGGATGTGCAAAGCAAGCTTACACTGAACAAGTCAGAAATTTCATCCAGACTTTCTGATACCCAAGATCCATTTCTTCCCAACAAATTCATGAAGAAACTTTAAACAAACATCCACCTCAGTTTAATAGAAAAGTATTCATTACCTTTTAAAAAAAAGAATCCACATATAAGAATTTCAGCAAATACATACTGTCGGCAACAAATCCAATACACACAAACAAAAAGCCAGATACAAAATACTGATGTGTGATTACACAGAGAATTACATGACATTTTTTCAAAGAACTTAGAAATTTTAAGTTTCACGGATCAGTGGAGGAGAAATTCCTTAAAGCTACAAAGGTGTTTCAGCCTCTATCCCCACCAACCTCAACAGGCCGGGACAAGTGCAATACCACAGACACACACAGCATTGCAACTGATCCCAACCTGTGTAGAAAGGGGTATAATTTTTCCACACTCACTGACTGACTTGTCACTGCCACAGTCAGTTTTGCATGGATTTGCACAGCAGAGTATCATACAGCTGGATGCAAACCTGCAAAACTAACCAGAGAACAGTGTTCAATTAAACAACAAATAAATTGTAAGACAGACTTAATATGTAGTTCTACAGCTAGCAGTACTTTAAGTGCTTATAATGCAGTAGATTAGTGAACACTACCTGCACTATAAGCACTTTAGTGCTACAAGAGCTGTCATTCACTCGATTGCTGTTAAAATAAGGCCACAAAATATCCCATAACCAGCAGAAAGCGTTCCAACTCCTTGATGTAGATTGTAACAGGCCACCATCAGCTTTGCATAGATTTGCACAACCACTCTCTTCTTGTAGTGCAACTATGCAAAACTAACAGAAGACTGCAAAGCAGAAAACTGCTGGAACATCTACAGTCTTAACCTGAGTGACTGGATGAAGACATAACTTCTTATGCCAGAAGGAGCACTTAGGGCAGTAGATGCTAATCTACTTCACTATCTGCACTAGATGCACCTTAGTACAAAAAGCACTTGACACCACCACACTGTACCTTTCCATTCTCTGAAGTCCTGCAAGATCTCCTGAGGCAGCTGTCAACATAATGCTACAAGTGCCTTCACTGCAGTAGGTTCTATATATCACTACCTGCACTGTAAGCACTTTGACATTACTCTGACGCAAACAGAGATTTTTTAGTAATTCAAGATGTGTTGTCTACCTTGTACCTGCTGAAAGAAAAGAACAAAGTGAGTCTTTGATCAGGTTTAGAATTGCAAGCTTTGGAACAAATATTCACATTTTTGTGCTAAAGACCTCCTTCAGAGCAAGCTGAAGCAGCCCACGAGCCCAAGCCAGGAGACTCATACACAGTAACAGAATGATCAAAATCAATGCTGATTGAGAGTGTAAGACCTCAAGTGTGAACATCAATGAACTGCTTCTTCCATACCATTCTGAGAATGCCATTGCAACTTGTGGAGGTAAAAATAACAGAGTTTTCCACAGGCAAATCTGAAATTGGGTAAGAGCTCCCACCAACTCTCAATGAAAAACAATTGTAATACCAAGTATTTAAACAAAGTTTATGCCCAATTCCAGGAAACCAGAAATTTAAAAATTAGATTGTATAATACTGTCAATCTGCTTTGTGAAGTTCACAAAGCACCTTATGACAAGCCAGGTGCCTTCCTAAGTTTTCAAATTGCTTGCTTTACTGTCTAGTTAGACTAGTTACTGCTACAGATACCCTGTCTCAAATTACAATTCCTACCGCAATATTTAGATTAGGCTATCTAGCAACAAAAAGCAGGTTCTAATGATGGCTGTAAAATATACTACCACAACCAAACTACAGTTACTTATTACAGACCTGAGATTCAGTAAAGCTGGACAGTGCTACACTCAGAATTTGAAAGCACATTTTATTCTTTCTTCAATAGGAATATGGACTTGAAGGCACATGTAAACTAAGTCTACTTTTCCTGGTACTTACAGCCAGCTTAATACAATACCTTGAGACTACAATAAAACTGTAACTTCTGTTAGACTGAAAAGTCAGTTTTCCTCAAAGAAAAAAACCACCTAAATATCAAATTTAAACATTCTTAATGCTTTCTCACTGCCCACTTGCTTTAGTTAAACAAATGAGTGCTTAGGAAACTCGCATTATTCTCCTCTAAATGAGTGAAATTGTGGACTGCTACATGTGCCTGCAACCCCAAGGAACTCTTTGGAATTTAGTGGCCCTAACTGAAGTCTAAGCACGAGCCTAAGAAGAACTGATTCTGCCTCTACAGTTAAAAAAATTATAGAAAAATAAGAACTTACCATCATCCATTAAAAATAACTTCCTCCACAAACACACTGCTGCAACATCCACAGAAAGCTTCATTATGTCCAGCTGCACGTGTCGATACTACGAAAAAAACCACCGGGTTATCCGCTTTTTGTTGCCGAGGAGTGAACAAAGTCACCGAGCAAGCAAGTTCCATAACCCGAAGCTTCCCACCCCCACTCCATCCCCCGGGAGGGCGCGAAACGCTCCGTACCCCTCTCAGGCGGCCATGAACCGCCCCGTGCGACATCCCACACGCGGGCTCACCCCCTTCTCCCGGTACGGCGTAAGGTGAGCCCTCCCGTGCCGCCCGCTGTGCCCCGGGGGGCCGGGCCGGGGGCGCGGGGGCCGC
>WEIV01010830.1:2735-16493 GCA_013390005.1 Calyptomena viridis | reverse complement strand
TTTGTTAGTGTTGTGTTTATTGAATGTTCATTCTTTCTGCAGTGATCTAACATGTTGAAAAAAGGCACAACTCTTCTTATACTGTGCGAGTCAGACTTAATTTGAGTGGACCTCTAGTACTCNGATTCTGCATAGAAATAATTATAAACTTCATTAGTGAAGGATTACTTTTATACTAGATCAGTGCTTTGTATTGTCTAAGTGCCACATGTGCATCTGTTTTGAACAGCACAGTAAAGAAGTGAGAACGTTCTTGTTGGCTACAAGGAAATATGTAGCATATATGAGTGAACAAAAAGAATTTCAGTTAATGTTATAGGATATAAATCTTGTTGTAGTGTGGTCAGTAGAGATTAAGAGCAGTACAGTGCAGTCTTCTGGGTGGTATAATAAAGCCACACTGAGTTGTAGGGGTTAAGGAAAAATGTGACTTCAGGGTTAATAAGCCTGACCANTAATAAGCCTGAACAGGAAATAACTGCATTAACCAGGTAGGCCCATTTCACTGAAGTGCCAGTGCACCAAATTTCTACTCCAAGAAAATGGTGGAAGAGCATGAATGCTGGCTTATGTGAAACTTTCTTGACTCCTAAAGACTTTAGCCTTCATTCTGTTCCCATGCAGGTGCTGGCAGCAGTAGTCTGCTTTGCACTATCTGGGCCCAGCATTGTTGTATTTGATAAACCAGCCTGGGTATTTATCTTACATATCACTTCTTGTATAGTTGCTCTGTAACTCAGATAAGCTGTTTGCAGATAACAAAGGGGACTGGATTTCCCAGACTTTCTAGTGTTTGGAGGAAGTCTTGGTAAAGAAAAACTGAAGTTGTTACCTGAAAACCTAAGATGAGGGATATCAATTAGGACATTGCCTCGACTCTTTCTTATTGAGAATGATACCACATACTTCTTCAGTGAAGTCCCTAGCACTGGTCCAGTGTGAACTAAGGGCTCTGGCTCTTATCAGAAGTCACACTGGCAAGCATAGAATTCTGTGTAGTTAACTAGGAAAGGCACTGCGTATTTTTTAAAGTCTTCATTTGGCCACAAAACTGTGAAATTGACTTTTGCAACTTGAATAAGAGAGAATCTGCATGACAAAAGTTTTCTGACTAAAAATATGTCAGTCTGGTCACTGGTGGCTGAGTAATTAGAAAGCTAGATTCAGAGTCCACTTTCAAGTTTTTTGTGAAGTTCATCTTGAATATCTGAGGTATGATCTCTAACTTTGTACTTATCAAGCTGCATTCCAGAAAAATCAGAACCCTCAGCATAGAAGTGTGCAGTTCATCCACAGGAGACACACAGTTGCTGCATGAGCGGAGCTTGAAGATCTGCAGTTTACTAGCATGATTTACATGATTTAGTAAGGTGCAAGAAAGCAGAATATAAAATAAACCTCTGGAAAGACCACAAACATACATGTTTTTCTAGTGTTAACGACATAGCTAGAAAGGTTATAGCTCTTAGGCTAACTCCTGGTGTTCCTTTCTATTTTTTCAGTCTTTTCTGTTGAAGGTTACAGCTCCCTTGGACCTGCTGTCTAACCTCTGGCTTCCAAACCCACTGCAGTCAAAGTCACAAAGTTTCAAAATACTAAAGCTAACTTTGCACTTCTTCAGTGTAACAGTTCAAAGAGTAAGGGCAAAAACATCTCACCCAGCAGTTCTGAAAGAAAAGAAATTGCTGGCACAATGTAGTGGTGAGTAGCTGAGGCAGAGCAGAAGCGATAATGTTTTCGGATAATGCTACCGAGAGTGAAAATAGATGTGAATCTACAGTGCTAAACTGCACCTGTGATGGTTTTGTACCTCCAGACAAGTTTAAAGTAGCTAAAGTATATTTTCTAAGTAGTGTATATTCTTTGTAACTTTCTGGTTTAAAAGTAATGTGGTTGGGGGGAAAATTGTGTTTTGTTTGTCTTTTTTTGTTTCTTTCCCCCCAGCTGTTGTAACAATAGAGATGCTGAAATTCATTTCAAGATTACAGCTGTAGTTCTTAGGCATATATGCTACTTGGTGATGCAGATAGCTTGCAAAAATTTTTGAAATTCCTAGTTTAAAAGCCCATTGGGCTTCTTTCACACGTCCTGGCAGGAAAAGGTTTTGGTAGTAGGCTCTATATTAAAGTTTTGTAGTGATACTTACTTGCTTTCTGTCAGTATCTTTGGTCAGCTGAGATCCTTCCTAAAGGCACCTCCCTTGGTCACAGATTATCACAAAACAAAACCATCAAAACAAATAAACACCATATCGAGCAGACATGAATGGTAGTTGTTCTTTTATGTAGTTCATTTTTAAGTGCAAATAAACTATTCACATTTGACTCTGCCAGTATTAGTGAGTATGTAGTTAGAGTAGTTGTTACAACCAAACTTCAAGTAGAGCTCTTGCTCAAAGCTTCAATACACAGTTTGCCTAATGGAAATTCATGTAATGCCAGCATTTTTAAGGCCAATTAGTTAGAATCAAGACCAAGTTCTCTGGGATCAAAAAGCAAGAACCTTAAAGCTGGTTTCACTCATCAAATGAACTTGTATTTAGTATACATACATTATACTATCTATTTATACTATAGGTATAGTGATAATATAATAATAGTATATTATAAGCAAACACAAGATGAGTAAAAGATCAGTAAAATTGTGTAAATTGAAGAGGCACAAACTAGGACAGTGCAATCCCTATAAATTTCAAAACTATCTGCAGTGTGTGTAGACACATGTACGGCATGGAGTCTGTATGTTCATTTAATCCACACTGGGGACTGCAGGCAGAGGAGCTTTCTACCTAGGCCAAGTTTGATTTTTTTTTTATTTATTTTTTTTTTACCTAAACCAGAGAAGCTCTTTATCCCTGCACTTTCAATAAGTTTTGAAAACGATTGTCATAGATACTTGGATTATTTCTTTATCATTTACATCTTTAATATCTAGCGCAGTATTTTTTCTGTTGAAATGTGATTCTTTTTTTATAGCTGGAGCACATGTGTTTTGTAACAGGAAACTCTGGCAGTGTTTCTTTCCCAGAGCACTGATTATTAAAAATGACTAGCCTGTTAAGTGAATCCTTCTGAGGAAAAGACATTTTACAGTACACTTTTATAACCTAAGCCCAAAAGATTGACGTTGGACCATTCTCATATTATGAAAAGATACATTATTGCATTTGGGACTATTGGCCACCAAGGTATTAGTTTAGTTCTGATGTTCTCTTTGAAACTGACATATGATCTGAGAATTGTTTTATAGTATCTACAAAAACTTTGATTATGGCTTTTAGACCTTTTATAATCTAATTATGTGGTGGTTGCTGTCATGGTTTAACCCTAGCCATCAACTAAGCACCACAGAGCTACTTGATTACTACTCCTCCTCCCTCCCTCCCTGAAAAGGGATAGGAAAGTGAATCACAAAAGTGAGAAAATTCAGGGGTCGAGATACAGACTTTTTAATGGGGCAGAAAAGGAAGGAAAAGAAACAATGAAGAAGAAAAATACCCAGAATGAGTGATGCACAGTGCAGTTGCTCAGCACTTGCTGACCAAAGCCCAGCCAGTTCCTGAGCAGTAGCCCCTGGCCAGCTTTCCCCCCAGTTTATATATTGAGCAAGACGTCATGGTTTGGAATATTCCTTTGGCCAGTTTGAGTCAGCTCTCCTGTCTGTGTCCCCTCCTGACTTGTTGTGCCCCTCCAGCCTTCTCACTGGCAGGATGTGAGAAAGGTCCTTGACTTAGTGTAAACACTACATGGTAAGAACTAAAAACATCAGTGTGTTATCAAGGTTATTCTCACACGGTATCCAAACACAATTCTACACCAGCTAGTAGAAAACTGATTAACTCTATCCCACCTGAAAGCAGGACAAATATCCATCCAAATATTCTATACCATTTGCATCATACCCAGGTTCCACACTTTGATACATCCCAAGTAATCACTATCACCTTTGTTTTCTTTTGATACATACACACAGATATCGTTCTATGATACTCTTTTTCCTATCACTCTGTGGGCCATCCCTCCAAAACGTCTGTTGAGTTTATTTAGTCCATGACTCTGGGCTTCATCTGTGCTAGTAGCCCTTCAGAGCAGGAGAGATTGTGTGTAGTGTTGGACTGTTTCATGCTAAAGCCAGCACTAGTTCCATCAATGCTGTGCTTGTCTGGTTCTATCATTAAAATTCATTCTTCATTAATCTGGGTAATTCTACTGTAATACCCTTGATACGGCATTTAACAACCATAGTAGTTATGACTTACAGTATTATATAGCAAATAACATAATACAGTTGAAATCATTGCCTGTTCTTACTCAGAATCAAATCCCCTTGGGGTACACATTGGATTTCCCTGTCCTTCTGCATTACCCACCAAGTGCACCCAGGTCCCTGAGCAAATGCAATCCCATGGATGATCCCTGGATCTCCAGCGCGGGTCACTCAACCTTTCTTCGTTTTATGACAAAACCAGTTTTCAAAAGGATTTAATTACTTTTTCCCTGTCTCAAACTTCTTTGGCTGTATTGCCCCATGCAATGTTGCCATCATTTAGGTATTCCAGAGGTTTGCCTTGTTGCAGTACAGCCTGGATCCGTCCATGGGAAATAGTAGGTCTGTGTTTCCACCTTTTGATTCCAGGTATACTGGATGGCCTGCACTGTATTGCTAAAGAGATTGGGAAAACTGTATTGGCTCTATCCACTGGCATGCCAATTGGCTGCCTCTGACTCCAGTTCATACTGAAGTTCCAGCAGGTCTGGCACATCTGGGCTCAGAGTGGCCTGACTTCCTTCAGGCCATGATGGTCTACTGTTAGTCTGCACTGGCCATATGGGTCTGTTAAAGAGTGAGTTCTGCTGATCACTCCTGGGCTCTCCATTTGACAAATCAACTTAGGAATGGGTATCAGGGTGACTTGGTTGGTATGATATTGCTACCAGTTAGGCTTGCTTTGGCCTCCAATATAGTTTGCTGTTGGGGTCATCCTGTCACTCCAGAAACACAGATTGTTTCTGTCACTGTGCAGTGGTGTTTGGCACAGCTGTATATTCCTGTGGATCTGCTGTGCCAGGTCATCAAATCCAGAGAGTCTAGTAAACCCAGTTGTTGCTTTCCTCTACCTAGCTCTAGGCAGGGGTACCTCTAGTTCTGGTTGTAGTATTCACTTACTCACTTCTTGTAAATGTGAATCAGAAGCCCCTTCATTAAGATCAGGAGTAAGAGCAGTTCTTCTCTGTCTGGGAAACCGCCTACTGAAAAGTGCCTGCTGGAGACCAGAGCAGCAATTTGGCTGGAAGAATTCCTTTTTATAACTGTTTTTCCTTGCAACTCCTCTACTCATGCCTCTAGGGTTGAGGTAGGTTTTTTCATCCTACTTCCTCATGTCCTCTCCATAGTCACACAGATAAAACCAGAGTGGCCTGTGCTGTGTACACTTACTCCTGATAGCTGAGACACTGGTCCATGCAGGTGGGGAATAGATGCATCTATCTTCCTTTGGTTGCTGGACCAGTTTGTCCACAGCCAAGATGCATGCCTGTAAGGAGGAAGAGGGATTTTCCTTCTATTATTGGAGTTGGCCAGCCAATTCATCCTCTGTTTGTCCTTCATCTTTCAGAAGGTCATGACTGCCAATGAGTTGGCATGTGACAATGGTGCATCCCATACAAACTTCCACTTCACAGATTGTGTACACTTGGCTTTGTCTGGATTGTCCAAGTCATCATAAATCTCATGCAGCATGGCTAATTCCCTCCGATACTGGATACTTCTATCCATGATGGTCTGCTTGCGTGGGTGGCATAACATATTCCTTGAAGGGCTACCTTTCTTTCATACCTGAAAGGAGTTGCTTCCAGGAGCCGAGGACTTTTGCTCCTTTTCCAGTTGCTTTGTTAATGCCCCCTTCTGAAGAATGGGATCCCAGCTGCTTAGCTTCCCTACCTCTAATTCCAGGCTACTGGCCCTGTTATTCCAGCACTGGAGCAGCCAGATGATGATGCCCTTGCCTGGATGATGGCTGAAATATTTTTGCACATACCACAGCTCATTCATGGATAGGGATCAGATGGTTACAGTCTCTTTAATGGGTTCTGCCTCTTCTCGTGGTGGCCCTGCTTCTTCATCCCTTCCTAAATGAGCTCACCTCCATATATATCTCTTCTTGTGTATAGAGGGGCTGGTTCAGGCAGGAGTTGGTGCTTTGGTTCAGCCACAGTGCCTGTTGCTGGGGCTGGAGTAACCGCTGTGCCCATCATTTTGCCATCAGATTCAGCAGCCTTTTTTTGTCCTTGTGGGGACTGTATAGTGTTGAAGAGGGCTCAGTAGGCTTGGGCCAGGCCTCAGCACACTGCAGTGATTTTTTTTTTTTTTTCTCTCTGGAATTGCCTGGGTGACAGCATAGTTTTTCCAGAGTTTGCACTTGTTTGGGGCTGAAGTTCCAAAGCACTGAAGGTGCCCCTTTCCTAGGCACTTGCCCATACTGTCTTACACACCTTACCACATACTACTATCCAGCCTCAGGGCAGATCTCAGGGTGGCATTCTGAAATAGTTGTTTACCTCTAAACTAAGATCTTGAACATGTTCAGAAGAGACATAGCAGTAGCAGTGCTAGGTTGAACATCCCAAGAATATTAAACATTCTCACGTGCTGTTTTAATTAACTTAGAAGAGAGGGGGAAAATGAAGGTAGGTACCAGTTTTTCCCATGGATTAGGTCTCTGAGGAGAAAAGGTAAAAGTTGTAATTATTAATAGTTTCCTATAGGTGGCTCCCGCAGTACAGAGATGTCAGCAGGGCTGAGTGCAAATACCAGATCAGTTTTACGACCAGCAATTCTATCCTATTATGAGACAGTGTTAGGAAATACAACATGATAATCTTAGCCCAGTTCCCATGGGTGATAAACAACACAGGGAGCAATATATACAAGTAAAATATTTTATAACACAACCTTACGAACTAGCACAGCAAGTTTGAGAGCAAATTCATCACCATTGTGACCAGTGACTAAACTAATATAATGAGTGCTTATAAAAAAATTTTTGCAAGGCATTCCAGTCAGATTTGTTGTTATTTTGACCTGTCATACCCTGTGTTGGGCACCAGAAGTGACTCTCATGGTTTAACCCCATCAAGCAACTACGCACACATAGCTACTCAATCACTACCCCGACCCCAGTCAGGTGAGGGGGAGAATCGGAAGAATAGAAGTGAGAAAACTTGTGGGTTGAGTTAAAGACAGTTCCATGGGACAGAAAAGGAAGAAAATTATAATAAAGTAGTTAAAATATGCAAAACAAGTGTTGCACAATGCAGTTGCTCACCACTCACTGCCCAAAGCCCAGCCAGTTCCTGAGCCCCCGGCCAGCTTTCCTCTCAGTTTATATATTGAGCATGATGTCACACAGTATGGAATATTCCCTTTGGCCAGTTTGGGCCAGTTGTCCTGTCTACGTCCCCTTCTGACTTGTGCACTCCCAGCCTTCTTGCTGGCAGGGTATGAGAAGCTGACAAGTCCTTGACTTAAT
Source organism: Calyptomena viridis (assembly GCA_013390005.1). Taxonomy (NCBI): domain Eukaryota; kingdom Metazoa; phylum Chordata; class Aves; order Passeriformes; family Eurylaimidae; genus Calyptomena; species Calyptomena viridis. Next base: position 8,965 of record WEIV01010830.1, on the reverse strand, counting down.
ATAAGTAACAGTACTTAGCAACAACTAAAAACATCAGTTTGTTATCAACATTATTCTCATACGGTTTCCAAACCACAACTCTATACCAGCTACTAGGAAGAAGATGAACTCTATCCCAGCTTGAATCAGGACAGCTGACTTCATGACAGCCATAAAGTAAATATTTCTTCCTGCCAAATATAAATCTAAATGGAAAGGAGCATGCTTTTCATTTAAAGTAGCTGCTTATTTCCCCTTTATGATCTAGTAGAAAATCATGAATATCTGTAAGTGAGCAAGAACCATTTTCTAGTTTTTAAGTAGATCTTGAGAGAAAATTCCCCGTGTGGTTGTTTGTCTTTTAAACATAAGCAAGCTTATACACAGACCTGATTTTAAGATCCTTTGCTATATGGCTGATCTAATACCAAAGAAAGTCTTCACTGTAGCTGGGGAAAAAGGGATATTTTTCATGAATTTTTCTTGCATATCAGGAGGACATGACTTCTGTCTTTGTACTTCCATACCTCAAAAGGCTAGATGTCTTTGGTTTCCTGAGCCTGAATTACTGCTTATGGTGCCTGTATATGAGATAAGGACCTAATGTAGGATTTGTATCAGGTAGGAAACATCAGAGAAGAATGTATGGTGGAACTTCAGAGAAGTAGGCCTTGGGTTAGGTTTTTGCCCTGGGAAATGGATGTCAGCTTTTGTCAGAGACTTGCTGCCCTGAACTCTCTTGGAAACAGCTCAGCTATTGATGTAAAACTAGAGCGGTTGCTAGACCCTCTGCTTTGGCAGTATTGCTCTGATTCAGTTTCTTCTTTGCCAGAGGGGGGCAAAGGCCAGTATTTTCTTCCTCTTTAAAGGCCTTCCAAAAGCCTTCGAGCCTTGATGATCATTGGTCCTTGCCAGGCAATAGATTTTTTAAAATTTTAATTATTTTTCTGGGTTTTTTTCTATTTTTTCCCAGAGTTGGAAAATCTAGAGAATCCTAGGTTTTCATTCTTGTTCTGAATGATATATATCGTTTTAAAGAATAGTCCACGAAATTTGGACAAGAACTAAGGCCCTCTACATTTCCAAGATAGTTTTGGGAATGACAGTAGATAGAGTCTTCCAGATGTTGAAAATTTGAACTAATAATTGTATGAGAGATAAACATTTTCACCACAAGGAAATTAAATTTTTTTCTCAAACTAATGTGTTGCACAGTTAAATTGTAAATAAAAATTTGAATGTTTGGAGAGTAAAACTCAAGGCTGAAGGGTACTGAATTTTTGAGTTTACATACAAAGATTAAAACAACAACTGAATTACTGTCCTGAAGGTGGGTGCTTCATCCATTCCTCTATTGTCTGTTTCTTTTAAAATTGAATCTTGCTCTGCTAAGATGTTTGGGGCTTTATGCCTTAAGTCCCTCAAGAAACATGGAGATATTTTGACTGAGTGGAAACTTGATGAAGTCTTCATTAAGAACTTGGGCAGTGGAAGGGTGTTCATTCTTAAAATGTTTGATACCATACTCGGGGCGTGGTCAATAAGCCCAAGGTTAGGCCTTACCGGGTGACACTCCTTGGTAGGCCAGACAAATGTTCTGGTGGTAACCTCAGGAAGTGAATCAAGTCATGCATTTGGAATAAAGAAACCTTGTGCCTCTATATAGGTTGGATGATGACTATTTAGAAATGGGCTTTGCAGAAAAAAACCATGGGGTCCTGGTGGAGAACAAGGGCAAGTGAGTTTTACATTACAGAACAGCGTGTCGGTAGTGATGGAAAGTTGGGCCATATTAAAAAAGGCATATCTGGCATTTTGAGAGGAGTGATTATTTTCCTCTATGTGGAACTTGTGAGGCTGCATCTGGAATACAGTGTGGAGTGTTGGCCTCCTGTTACAGGAAAGGCAAGTTGAGCAAAAGACCACTCTCTTACTTAGGGGCTGAAGCATGTGACATATGGGGAGAGGCAAGAGCTCAGTGATTAAAGCCTAAGAGGCAAAAAACAAATGTTGATTCCTAGAATACATGGTTTCTTACTGATTGCGAGTCAATCTCTGCATCCTTTATCAAAGATTTGCAGTATTAAATTGGATATTTAGAATATTAAGACCATAATCTTGAATAGTATGATCTTTTTTCTTTAGTTACTCCTGAACTGGAAAAAAATGAAGCTACTTATGAAATAGGTAAAGCTCTTAGGTTTGAAACATGGCTTTGGTGCTTTTATAAAACAGTATTTTTTATTTTACATATATGAAACACAACACTCAATGCTGAGCTCACAGGCTTTTGCAATTGGATAGGTTTTGATCTTTTTCCTCAGTCATACAATTTCTTCCACATTTTTGATCTTAAGAACTTGAAATTCCTTTAATTAACCACATCCTTAAGAAAGGTCTGAAGTATTGGAGGATGTCTGTCATTTTGGCATCGTTTTGGTCCTGTATTACAGTTTTACTGGTAAGAATGTTTTTGTGTGCCTTTAAAATAGCTTTATATTGTGTGTAATTTGTGAATAAGTAGTCATGAGCTATTAGAATCCTTTCACAAGTGTCCTTTACTGATGTTAGTTGAACTATTAAACTATATGGAACTTGTTCTCAACTGACAACATCAGTTACTGAAAACACTTGTTTGTGGTGACATGTTACACTGCCTTGCTTTGCTTTTATGACACCATTTGACACAGATTATTTTTTGTTTGGTTGTTTTTTTTTTCCAAAGCAAAATGCGATGTTTCGAGAGAAGAGGTTGTGAATAGTTTTGGCTGTGTCTCAGTCACGGACACCTTTTGTGTGTCGCTTCCACCGATTCGCAGTGTTGCAAATACTCTTTTCAAATACAGAAGAAAAAATAAGGATACAAATAATTGTGAGCAGAATGTACCTTACTAGTTTCACTTGCAAAGTGCATACGGTGTGAAGCTCACAATACATAACATAAGCCAAGTACCGTTTTATCATCTTAGCTCTTTTAGGTAATATAATTTGAGGCCAGTGGGTGGTAAATACGGAGACAAAGAATAAAGATAGTATATATGGTTGCTTGTGTTTGTAATTCTTTAGATGATATCATAAAATTGAACTGGTGGGGAAGATAAGGAATTGCATGTGTTCGACAGGGCTTAATGACTTCTAAAGTTGTTGGAAGTACAAAAAATATTTTGGGAAGGTTAGATATGGGTTTGGAGTAATTCTGTTACTTGCTTGTTTGCATTAGATGTGCCATTAGCTGTGATTGGTACTTCTGATTTTGCTTTATAAAATCCAGTTTAAGAGCTATTTTTATGTTTCTGTGAAGTAGAATCAATTTGGCAACAACCTTTGAACATATTCTGTTAATAATTTGGTTTTACTGTAGGTTCTGCAGGTAAGAATATGTACTTTGTACATATAATGCTTGATTTCAAGTGCAAAAAAGGTCAGGATGCTTTCTTTGGTGTCACACAGTTCCTTTTTTTTCATAGCTGCATAAGACAGTTTACTAAGTCCAAGCCTTGTGTATAGTAACATCAGACTCGATAGGAGAAGATTGATACATACCTGTAACTGTTACACAAGTATAGTGTTCCCTCATAAATGAGAAATGATACTACTAAGACTCTTGGTAGTTCTCATGGCTGAACTAGAAGGGGCAGTTGCACAGCATTAGCATTAGTAATGTCCATTACTGAACCTCGATTTATAGTGACTATTTAAGAAATCATCTTTTCTAGCAGATCTCTCTAAACCTGGAGTCCCATTAGTGTTTTATTCTGTGTCAGAACAGATAATTTAAAGATTTGTAATTAGTACATAGCATATTAGTCAAACACGAGCTCTTTAAATTCTGGCACTTCACAGTTGATTTGGCGTAGCCAGGTGCTACCTCTACATTTTTTTTCAAAGAGGAAGTACGTCAAGTTACATGATGTTCAGTCTCCTACAGAACCACGTTACTCCTTTTGCATAATGTTAGTAGCACTTGAGTGCAAGGCCATTAAACCTGGACTAAGACAGTAAAACTAGACTAAAAAGTAAACCACATATGGAGTTGCTGGAGTGTTTGGGGAAGTTAGTCAAAATTTGTATTAAACTAAGAGTGGGAGACAGTTCAAAAGAGGCATAACTGGGGAGCAAGCTGTTGGGGTCTCTAATAGTGGGGATCCTCAGCACTTCCTGGAGATGACTGTAGCAGAGATGTAGTGTGAAGTTTGAATTAACTGTGTGTAGTCTTGTGTATACTTAAAATGCATTTAAATGAGGGGAATGGCAGAAATAAGGATTTATTAACCTCTTTCTGGCCCAGTAACAAACTCTAGTTACTAGATTATCATGACTACAGACGTGGTGGGTGCTACTGTGTCAGACACCTAGTGACTGCACAGGATCAGTCATGGTGGAATTCTCACCAATTCTTTTTGAATGAAGGGTGGTGTAATTTTCACATCTAAGGGTTTCATGGTCATTTTAGTATGGTCAGAAAGTTGTGGTATCTGAATTTCTAGATGTGTGGATTAAAGAATGTATTCTCTGCTGACACTGTAAAGTGCAAGGTAGTTTTTCAGGTCTATGTAGATAGGACACCTGAGTCTAGTACAGAAGAGGAAATCAGAAGTCCTCTAAAGCTTCAGCATAGATTATTCTCATTTTACCTGCAAACTTGCTCTCTGGAGATGGTTCTTCTCATACATTTTTGAAATAGGTCTCTGAATACTGAAGAACTTCTAATCTTGTGTGGATTATTTTCTTCCCATTGTAATTGAATAAATTTTAACATCAAGATCGATGCATCATTGAACTTAAAATGTGTAAGCATGTGTAAGTCTTTTAGGGATGTCTTGGGGTTGTTCAGCCTGGAGAAGCCTGGGGAGATCTTATAGAGGCCTTTCAGTACCTAAAGGTGGCATACAAGAGGGCTGTAGGGGGACTAGTGACCAGTTCTAGTGATAGGACAAGGGGTAATGGCTTTAAACTGAAAGAAGCTAGGTTTGGATTAGAGATGAGGAAGAAATTCTTTATTGTGAGGGTGATGAGACTGGAACGGGTTGCCCAGAGAAGTTGTGGATGCCTCATCCTTGGAGTTGTTCAAGACCAGGTTGGATGAGGTCTAGTGAAGCTAGATGATCCTTAAGGTTCTTTCCAATCCAACCATTCTGTGATTCTGCAGTAAAAGTTGAAATGTAATTTTACAAAGGACTGAATATAATTTGTTAAGAGAATCCTGTGAGAAGTTTTCTTGTATTGAAGTGGGAATTGCTGCCTTGTTTCCTTTGGCAGATGGTCTGTGTTCCCCTATTGTCACTTTTGCCATTCCTTAGAAGAATACAGAAGTAGCACAGTACATGCAGAGCTAGTGAGACCAGTGAGTNTGGGGTTGTTCAGCCTGGAGAAGCCTGGGGAGATGTTATAGAGGCCTTTCAGTACCTAAAGGTGGCATACAAGAGGGCTGTAGGGGGACTAGTGACCAGTTCNATAAGTTAGTTTCTGCAGAGGATGAAAAAATTTGCAGGGCTGCAAAAGTGTGTGAACTACCCTGCCTTTGTATGGCGATCCTTTAATTTCTGTGAAGTAGCTCTTTAAAAAAACAGCACCCCAACAAAAAGACCCCACTAAAAATGCAAATGGTTTGTAAGTTCACACNGTAAGTTCACACTTTGTGTCATGTATTAATTAATTTTTCCTCCAATGTAGTTACTGACTTTTGCACATGTTCATGCTTTATCACTTTTTTTTTATAAGGAAACACAGAAAGGGGCAACAAAGCTTATATGGAGTGGTGGTTTTATAAATAAGACTTTTCTTCTCTGTTTTCCAGATTCAATATTGCATAAACATGGGTGCATTTTTGGATAAACCAAAAACTGAAAAACATAATGCTCATGGTGCAGGGAATGGCTTGCGTTATGGCCTCAGCAGTATGCAGGGATGGAGAGTGGAAATGGAAGATGCTCACACAGCTGTTGTAGGTATTCCCCATGGCTTAGAGGACTGGTCCTTTTTTGCTGTCTATGATGGTCACGCGGGATCTCGTGTTGCAAATTATTGCTCCACACACTTATTAGAACACATCACTAACAATGAAGACTTTAGGGCGACAGAAAAACCTGGATCTGCTCTTGAACCTTCAGTGGAAAATGTCAAGAGTGGAATCAGAACTGGCTTTTTGAAAATTGATGAGTATATGCGCAATTTCTCAGACCTCAGAAATGGGATGGACAGAAGTGGCTCAACAGCAGTGGGAGTTATGATTTCACCAGAGCATGTATACT
>WEIV01010827.1:68691-99318 GCA_013390005.1 Calyptomena viridis | reverse complement strand
TTTGGCTTTTACAGCATTGTACAACATAGTGTCAAATATTGCAGATTTAAAATCAGGTTTTAAAACAGAAAGCTATTTAAGTATGTTAATTTATATAGGACATGACCCACCTTAGATTCAATAGAATATAATTGTAAAGCACCTTATTTCTTTCTGGTATATTATAATTCTGAAGTATACCTTGGAATGTTTAATTTAATTACTGTAGAACTGATTCTTTTATACTATTAACAAATAATCCTTTGTCCCTCCAGACTAGATTGTTTATTACATTTTCTACCCACAGCTTAAAGCACATTGATTCCTAATTACCAGTTTATAAAACTGCCAAGCCATCTCTGACACATGACTTTTCTGCCTGCCCCCATTTTTAAAAGTATACAGGTCAAAAGAGGTAATGACAATATTAATTAAAAGTTACAGGAACAAACAAACAGATCCAAACAAAAGTAAAACCATTTTCAATTACTTCAATGAGTCTTTTTGTATCTTTCACACTTGTATTATCAAAAGACAGCTTCTCACCATAAAAGTTGCATTTATATATTAAGGACATTATTTGTCAAGAATGAGATAGCGTAAGAGAATGACAACTGAAATCATAGTAGAGTGGGATCATGCCACAAATACAGTATTTTAAAGGATATTGAAATGAGTATCATTGCTGCCTCAAAATGTAATAGCTTAATATTGCAGGGTAATATAAATTTATAGTTACGATTTTTAATCACATGCTTTTTCCTTAAGTCCCATAAATCGACCTGGAGAAGGAAGGCAAGTAGACCTTGGTTATAAGCTAAGAGGGTCATATTTGAAGGTAACATGTCCTGACTCCCTTCATAGGTTTTCTATGGGCACTTTAAAATCCTTCAATCAGCAGTCCAAGATTAAGATTGTGAAATGACATAATTTTTCATTTTACCATAGGTTTAGGGAATTTAGTGCAATACAAGATCACCAGACCTTACGAGATTCCACAATTTCCAAACTATAATGTATAGTACTTGGCAGTATTTACTACCCTTGCCTGCTTCTTCCACTGCAGTTTGATGTTTTAACAGCAGCTATGCTCTAAAACTGGAAAATGGCCTTCCATAACTTTCTCTTTGTATTGATTGGACTAGTCTTGAATTACAACTGCTCAAAAAGGGAAGAACTTTTTCTGGGTTAGAGTCTGGTGGAGGTTTTGGGGCTATGCATGTCTATCACCAACTGACTTTCTCATAAGGAGTTCCCTAGCATTTCTTGAACATCGACAGGAATTTCCTACTAATATAGTTTTGACCTGTTCTTCCATAGTCTTTCCAAACTAGCAGATTTGATCTCAAAATTAAACAACCACCAACTATTTCAATATATTTGCCTTAGAGGCAGGTGCAAAATTAATATCACATCTTTATTTGCTGTTTACAGGAAGTTGTGTACTTGGTTGCATTCTACATTACTAAAGAATTAACAATTAAATTAGTCTAACAAATAAATTTATTTTGTTAACCAAAAAAAGGTAGGAAATTGATAAACATAAAGGTGTGAACCATTTCAGTAGGAGAATCCTCTTAATCAGATCTATTCAAAGAACAAGTGGATGATATGTGTCAGTAAACAGAGCTCATGACCAAGTTCACTTGCAGGTCATACTTACCACTTAAGTAAAGGACCCAATATTGACAGAGCTCAGGACTTACTGGATATTTCTTGAGAAACACCATTAATAGTTATCCCTAAGTTACATGCAAACACACTCTTACATTTAGGGTCACTGCCATGTCTATCTTCCCAAGTCTTCTGCTTTTACCCACCCTCTCATTCCTCAATCTTTTACTCCTGAAACATTCAGAGATATATTTATTCACCTTGTCAAAATGTAGCATTTCATTTTCTCAGGTAGAAGGTGTTTCATTAACTTCTTTGGATCAAAGTCTAAGAACGTAAATATGTATTTTTGAAGTGATACTTGGTAAAATCAAGATTTGTTCTTTATTCTTTAAAGTTTTTCAAGAACCTGTAAGACACAAGGGCTCAAATGGTACATGCATAGCCTAGTCTCTCAAGCCAGCTGTCCTGCAGTAAGGATAAGGCCTGTTTGACAATCAACTCATGACTGTGCAATGAGACTGATACCCACAAGTATGACACAGTGTTTGCAGCTGGTTATCCTTCCTTTTCCTGACACTTACTTATGGCATTTACTCTCTTAGAGACAGCCACTCAACGTGGTTTCACCAAGGGTAAATAATGCCTGACTAACCTAGTGGCCTTCTGCAATGGATTGACTTCATCAGCAAAGAAGAAAAGGCTACATTGACTTCTGTAAGGATTTTAATACACTCTCCCATTCTTACCACTAAATAGGTGATGTATGGGATTGGAGGATGGGCTGTTAGATGGATAAGAAATTGGCCAGATGGCCATTTTCAAAGAGCTACAGTGGTGAGGGTCCAGGTGGAAACCAGTAGCGAGTGACAACCCTCAAAGCCCATACTTGGACAAATTTTATTTAATATATTCATCAATGACATAGACAGCAGGATGGAATGAAACTTCAGGAAACTTGTAGTTGATTATCCTGAGAGAAAGGATGACATCACACCGTCTCAGCTGTGGGCCAAGGGCCCAGACATTCTCTAAGATATCTGAAAAGTCATGGCAGTCAGGTAAAGTCCCAGGCAACTGATAAAAGAGAAACATTGTACCAGGCAAGGTCAACACACCAGAAACATTATCCTATACCTACATGTATAGGAAAGCCCCTACTTTGCTCTCTTAACTACTCGAAAATACCAAAGGCTGTCAAATTTATGTCTGATTTGCAGTTACATGTACTAAAGGCAAGATGGTTTCTCTGTTTTCCAGGAACTTTTTGAATTCAGTTCTTAGTTCTACATAGTTTCATTCCAAACACTTTTTGGTATGCATAAATATGGTTACAGTACTGAGGTCCAATACATTTCCCTGGCAGTATTGGTCAAGCATTACTTTGATGCAATGCTGAACTCATACAGTTCACCAGCTTAACAAGCTGTATGTTAACCATCTTTTAAAAGCAGTGGAAAAGGATAATATATATTATGCAACATGCAAAGACATCTATCACCCCGAAATTATTACATAATTGATCAATTAAGATGATCAAATGTAGGCTAGACCAATCAGTGGAAAAGCAAAAATGTAGGAAAATATGTGATGTTGTTGATGACACAGAAATTTATGAAAGTCTACCTAACTGTCTATAAATTGGAGTCTATAACAGAACTACCAGACAAGCTCAGTCATCACCTTTTCAGTTTACATTTCCGCCTTGGAATAGTAGTACCCTGTTTTCCTCAGCCATTGCAATTCCAGCAGTAATCTTTTAATAGATTAATAAAGATAAAATATGTAAAGTAATATATTTTTGATGAACAAAGTACAAAAGTCACATAACCTATGACAATACCAAACCTGATTACTAGCTCCACCTCTTAGTGGCTCTACTGAACATTTTCTCATGAAGGCTTCAGCTGGAAGACATAATCTAAATGCAAGATATTTTTATATGACTAAGCACTAGGCTTATGTAAGCACTTACAATAAGATCCTTTTATCTTGCCATCTGACAATCACTAAGTCTAACTGAAATCATTCATTCCATCAGTACTGTATTTTCAACAAAACTCAGTCTAATGAGCAGCTTTTCTTTACTATACTATTTAGAGCTAAGGCTGTAATAGAAAAATTCAAACAAATTCTTTGTTAGAGATCCATGACTTTTAGCAAGTTTGTGAGAAAAGTCCACGGTACATTCTGTACCTATATACACCCACGCGTCATCACAGCAGCAAGAGAACAAGTTCTCAAGCTCACTCTTTGGTGAGGCAGGGCAGCTCTCTAAGACCCAGGAAGACATACAGCACCTCAAGGAAAGTTTTTCTTACTGATAACACAGATTCATAATACAACAAAGTAATTTAGAACAGCTTTTTACAATGTAGCCTTCCCCCTGGCCTGCTTCGCTCCTTCTTCAGCCCGGGCACTGCTTCGGCCTTGGGCACCAATAGGAGAAGGCTTTTCTAGACGGGAAACCCCCTGGGTCAGGAGGTCTATCTCAGAAAGTGGCTTCAGGGTTTGCAGAGGGGCGAGTGTGCCCCTGCACTCCCCCGAGGGTAGGCTGAGGGAAACGGAGGACGAAGAAGTGCCTGCAGCTCTTCGTGGTTGCATATAAGTTTATTCACTCCAGAGGCATCAAGCCCCGTGGAGGGTCCAAGCTTATCAGAGGCAACCAGGGAAGAGCCCCAAGTATTTCCGGTGTGTGGTTCTCATAGGGGGCTCCAGCCAATGGGAAGGGAGAAGAGAGGGGACAAACCATCTGGGGTGAGGGGCAGGGGATATGACAGAACATACCAAGTAACAGAACAATAATATACAGAGATAGAAATACATGCTAATTACACACTATTACATTACGGGCTAACAGCAAATTCTGCTACTGAAATATACAGCTTTCAGCTGTTCTCGTCACCAGTTGATTGCTTGCCAGCAGCCACACCGGTACAAGGGAACACACGCCCACGTCCAGCACTTCAGTAATTAGCAAACTACTGCAGAGAACACCATGCTAGCTTAAATTGTGAAACGTAATTTGAGGATAGTATAGACTTGGAACCCTGTTTGCTTATAAGCCACTGTCTCATCTACAAAAGGAACAGTGAGCTGATGTTTATAAACCATTCAGTAGCCACTGGAAAAACGTAAACATTTGACTCAAAGAGTTGTAGTGCTTCATTTTGTTTTTGTAGTCACAACTCAAAGCACCTAAAAATTACTTCATCCTAAGAAATTAGGTTTCCCTAAAGAAGTACAGAAGAAATTGGATGGGAGAATGGATCATTTGCTCTGTCTTACACGTGAAGTTACATTTGCTCAGAGGTTACCCATATCTTGCATGAAAAGAAGAGGAATGTTGGAGTTGAAATTTAGATAATATCACATTATAAGAACATTGATACACACATAATTGCTAGAAGTTAACTACAAAAAGACACATCTCCTGGCCAAGGGAGTGGACAAACTCGGGTTCAGGAACTTAATTGCAATGCAACACCAAACTTGACTTAGACTAACCAACATTCCTGGATTCACAAAGATAAGCAAAAAACACCCCTCCCCCCCCCCAAAAAAAAGAGCTGCCACAGCTGCCCACCCTTCCTCACCGTAACAGCAGGTGAAAAAACAGTTGCTAGGCCCCTTCTGCACTGTTTTCTACTCCTCAGGGCAGAAGTAGCTTTATTACTGATATGTCAAGCTTCAACAGCTGCTCTGTCAGCATCTTAGCTTGGACTACTTGAGAAAGAAGCAGGAGGGGAGCTGGAGGGGAAGGATAATCTCTGGAGCCACTTAATTATCCTTCAGCTCACTGGAAAAGAGAGCACTTACAGAAGTAATTGTATTTTTCTGAACACCTTTTCCCTTCTCCCTTAAAGCAGCTTTTCTTTTTTGCCCAAACACAAAGCAGTATCTGACTATTTCTGCACCTTTCACACCTACTGTTGTAATAAAAAAATAAGCTTCTGAGAAGCTAAGCCCTAAAGCAGCAAAACTGTACAGATCACCAACAAGTACTTCACCAAGCCATCACAAGGCTACAAATATTTGAAAAATCTGAGTAGCTCATGTTTCTACCCAAGTTTGCCCTGCAGTTATGAGTCTAATTGAACCACGTAGTCACACCATGCCCTCTTATTTTTACACTAGCTTTTAAGAATTTTGTAAGGTTTTCTTGATTAATGTACAGCTTCATCAACCAAAACATATTAATAACTATACCAAAACTAAGGACTTCACAGTTCATCCCATAGCACTTAACTGTTGCCATGTGTTCACAGAGGATGCTTTTTCCCCTTACACTTTTTACATTTGTTCAGACGAATTACTCACTCCCCAGCCATGAAAACAACTCATGCTTGTACACAAGGATCCAAAGAGTTTTATCCAACCCATCATTTATTCTAAACAGAAGAGTAGCAGTAGAAAGATGCAACTCCCTGTTTTGAAGCAGTAAAAGGGCTTTATTTTCCATCACACATTATTTCTCTGACTTCAACTGGTAGATTAACCCTACTTAGCAATCACCATAATCATTTATATCTCAAACCATATTTCTAAAGAAGCCTGCAGCTACCACAATCAGTCTGATTTTACTTGGTCTGACATCTTTAATAAGCTTTTTGACACAGCTATGAGTTAACAAGGGTCTTCTTTCATCCTTCTAAAATCTGTCCCTGGGACAGATTTTTACTGAAAAAGAATCAACTGTTACCAAGAATTCAGTATATTAGGGTCTCAAAAATGAATTTGTATTTTTTATTCATGTAGTATTCATATATCATATATTAAATGCAATAATTTAGAACACATTTTCATCCAGGATATATGTGCCATAATCAGTGTGATTTATTGCAGACACATTCAAGACAGATGTAGTTAGTCTGAAGAGGTTCATACCACAGCTACACCTCATTCAAAGCAAGGTCATTTTCTCTGCTGCAAGGCTGAATTCTATGAGCAAACTATAGATGATCCTTTAGAGATTGCAGAATAAAAAAAGGAATGTAATGCATGAAGTTTCTACTCACTGTAATATTTTTACTGTAAAATAAAAGTAAATCAGAGATCATATTCCAGTGGATTGATTTTTACTGAGACACAGTGTCCAAACTGAAAAATTATTCTCAGACATAAATGAACCATACTCACTGACTTCAAGCCATAAATAAAATGCTATTTAGACAGAGACACGTAAATGCTCATAACTTATTTTACACTTATTTACTTGGCCTTCACAAAAAACCCCAAAACAAACTACAAGGCTGCTCTGAAATTCCTTGAAGAGCAATTTTTTTCTTACCCACATATATGAATTAAAATACTTTCTTTGACACAAAAACAGTCTATGTAACATATTCATCATTATGAAGCTCTGTCTCCATTGGAATAAAGAAAGAGTTCAAGCACAGAGCAAGTTGCCAGAGGGTTTTCATGCTAATATCACGGTATTTATATTGCATTTATCAGCAGAATTTTAAGATCATTTTCTAACCATAACAACTACCTAAACTCCATCATATCTCTTCTCTCTCCATAGAATGGAAAGTCACAGGTTTCCTCTTTGCAAGGGAAGAAGCTTTGGAGCATTCCCATGTTCACAACGCACCTGCATGAAGAACCTACAACTGTAAGAGTAACACTACAGTCATAAGTCTTTCAAACTTACTAAGCATCTGTCCTTTGACATAACTTTGGAAGGCAACCTCTTCCTTGTCTGTTTATAAACGCATAATTTCGTTGAGATTCAGATACAATGTTTTCCCCAGTGTATCAGCAAACCTATGGAACACTCTGTATCTCATTAAGTTTCTTTATACGTGACAGACAGTATATTCTCTCCAGAGAGGGTATACTTTTAATCAAAATCAAACATTTGAAAAACAAAGCATTACCATTTTACACTGAAAAGAAAAATTGTTTAAACCATTTTTAACAAACATTTCCAATTTTCTTCATTAAAGTGTTTTAATAGGTGTTGTCCAAAGCAGCATTCCACTGAGCTTCTGTTTCATTCTATCTTGCTAACTTGTACATATCTATCTCTGGAAGAACTAGTGTGAACTTTCTGAATTAAATGGCTAATTCTACCCACAACATGTGACAAAATGTAAATGAATAAATATGTGTCAAACCACAACTTTTAAAAAGGTAGTTAGTTAGATTATAAATTATACTTAAAAAAAACCTGAGATCATTTCAACATGATACCTGCAAAATACCTCTTATAGTTGTTAAACTAGGTTCTCTATTTAAGAATTTTATGAAATTCTGTGTTAATTATTCGTTACTCCAGCAGAAGCAAATCATGACTTAGCCATATCTCACAATAAAAATATCAAGTCTCAAGGAAGTTAATTATTTAAATTTGTGTTTAAATTGGAGCTGCTTTTTAAAATCCTCCAATAATTTGTGAAGATCTCAGACAGAAATCATCCCATGACTAGCTACCCATCTGTCATTTGCATGTTTAATGAGCTGCTTCTTGAGATTTCATCTTCTCTCTTCATGCATTCTTTGTAACTCCCAGCTCCCATCAGAGTCCATGTTTGACAGAGGTATCATATTCTTCCTCTAAGACACACATAATAATGTTACACTAAACTGCATAACCCCTGCTGAAAGCTTTCCTGCCTACTGACATGTCTTTTCACGAGAACAATTTTCTGACTGCATATAAGTTTTTTCCTCGAATTTTAATAAACAAGCTATTATCTCAATTACTTTACGAGTTAGTATCAAGGGCTTTTCTTCACAATGTATACTTGCTCAAAGCTTTTTTCTGTTTTCCAATAGCTTTCAATGTCATTAGGAGCACAACTGAGAAGAGAGATGCTGTACCATTTCAATTTCAAGTAAACAATGAAAATCATCATAAACTGGTGGGGGAAGGGGGAGAAACTATATTTTCTTTGCAGAATTGTTCCTGAGGGATTTGCTATTCCTGTATTAAAATTATGCATTGAATTCAATTCAATAATCTTGAATATATTCAGATAGTATACAATGATTTATCATTGCAAGAAGACTTTGCTAAAAATGCCATATAGAAAGCCTTGAGTAGATAATGCAGCTGGTAAAACTTAAAAAATGTAAGATTTTCTTTGTTGAAAAGGAACAATAGTTGGACAGGTATTCTGGAGACAACATCCAACAAAGTAAAAATAGACTGACACACAAAATACACAGTACCAAATACTTTGAAAGAGAATTGTGAATTCATGAAAAGTTAAAAAAAAAAAAAAAATCCCAAACTTTGTGAGCTCTAGTTTTTTTATTCAGTAGTGATCACTAAAGCATAAATAGTCATTAAGGAAGAAAAAAGCTCTGCCTCTGTGTTACATGATGCTGTTCTGCTCTCATCATGTTATTGCAATTGCTTTTAATATGGTAAAAGATTGTTTGCAATATATGAGATGGTTACCTATTATCAATTGTTCATGGAAGCTTCTGCCAATAGCTTTCAGAAAGATCTTGCGGTATATGTCAATAACCCAACCATTGTAATTGTCAAGGAAGGTGTTTTAAGACAGTAGTAGCTGTGTCAAAATATGTCAAAAACTGAGTAAGTTTTGACCTTGAAATCAGGGCTTGCAGCTCAAATCATAGTCTCAAAAACTCTTTAAACCAGCATGCCACAGCAGAATTAGAGCAGTGTCTGTAGCTCCTGTCACTCGTTCCCACTTCATTTTCCTGTACATTCATTGTTGTGACTAGATACTGAACTGATATAGGCAAAAATAAAATTATTTTCTTTGGCATACATAGCTGAATTCAAGAGGATGAGAACGGAGGGGGAAAAAAAGTCTGGAGAAGAACCCCATGTAACATGTTTTTCCTGATTTTAAGGAAAATATGAATGTATTTTCCCAAAGTTGATCATTATTTAACTTCCTTTGAATTAATCGTAAAACAGAAAACATAAAAAAAGGTACAATAATCTAAAAATAAAGGTCTAAGTGACTTGCAGACCCCAATAATATTTAAATCAAACAGTTTCTGATACTTCTGATTTCTGGACCATGCTCATTCTCACTATGTGTCTAACTTAATATGCCAATTAAAGAAGCCATTGCTTTAGTCTAATGAGTTTTTAACACCAAAGAAGATGCATGCTTATCGTATTACATCCTATGGTATCTCATTACATAGTCAATCAATAGTTAATTACATAGTTCTTAGCTGATACAAAATCTATATAAAACACAGATGAATTGTATAAATATAACTTTTTAAAGTACATTCTAGCGCTCATCAGACTAATGATCAAAATGTACAAGTTTTCATATGTTTCTTACTGTTCTCTATATGTCAATACCAAAACATGTTATTTTAACTCATTAACACATTTTTCCTTGCAGTGAATTAAACCATAAATAATACTACTACTTTGGCTTATTTTGTTCACTTTTTAACTGGTGAAAATTTGCCTTCTTGAAATTTTCTTCCCATCTAAAGAAATACTGCTTCATTCCGTATCACATCTGGGGCAGAAAGACCTTGCCCAGTAGAAGCTGGCAATGATACAAGCAATCCAACTAACAGATCAGTAAAAAATGAGAGTCTCAAATGGCAAGTAATTCAACTGCTTGTTTTCCCTAAATATTGCAAAACTCCCAATCTGAGCTTTAAAATGCCCAGAAACTGAGAAAAATACAATATATTACAGGGTAAAATTTTAGCACAGAAGACTATTACTCAGAAAGATCAGCAAAAATATATAACACTACACATAAAACCATAACACTTTTTATTAAAAAGTCTCATAGCAGTGCTATTTTGATATATTTAGGTGATTATTAAATGTACTTCCACAAACCAGTCGTTTCCAGTAAATGGTGTAGCATACTTCTATATAAAATTAATCATCAGTTAATATTGCTAATATGCAGAACTTCTTTCCCTGAGAGAAAGTTATAACCCAAATTTCTTATCTTGTACTGTGAATGTTTTATCATTATTTTCATGAAGAGAAAGAAAGATCTTTTCCAGGATGGGAAGGTTTAGAAATCTGTGTGTACATTTGAGAATGGAGAAAATTATGCATAAGGACCTTAAAAAATAGCAGATAAGCAGCAGTATTATAAAAAAAAACTTCCTCCTGATGTTTGAGAGTACAGTTATTTTCGTAGCAAAAAAATCTGCTCTTTTGCAGACACAGCTAGATACTTAAGATGGTAAATTGCATGCTTAGGCTCCTCTGAGCCAAGCCAGGCACTCCTTGTGAATCATATTCATCTGTACAAAGCCTGGACTACTATTTTTTTTACATTCTCCAAATTTCCATTTAAGCAAAAAATCTTTACACTGAAAGCATTTTAAGTGGTTTCGTCCTCTCAGTAACATTTACAGAAGCAGCAGACAAAAAAGTAGAGCAATGAATTATTTTTATTTATACATAGGGGACACAGAGCCTCATATTCTGTCTCAGAGATCGGTCAGAAATATACGTCTGTGGAATGAGCTTGTATGAGTGAAAATTCATAAGCGTATTTTCTCAAATTAAGACCAGTGGATCTACCAGGGACTGAATATAGCTATCCAAAGACTATAGCAAACAGAAATGAAACCATGCTGAACACAGCTAAGCATCTATAAATATTCAGAGAAAAGGGTAAAAAAACCCCCCCAAAACCTCCAAATAAACCAAACAAACAAAACAAAAACAAAACAACAATGACAAAACAACAACAACAAAAACTCCACCACCAAAACACGTTCATTGAGGTGCTGAGCATACCCCTAAGGTGAGGTATGGATGCAGCATAGGAGTGTGCTTTTCTCTTAGTCTCTCATCCATGCCTTTATCCTTGCCATAATCTCAGCCAAGAAAGTCTATCTCCTCACTGAGTGCCCTCACCTGCAATAAACCATTGAAGTAAAACCAAGTAAATGTTGCAGCATCATGCACTCTTTTTCAAGACCTGTTCTTTAGGTGACTGGATACCAGAAAGGAAGAAGAAGAGTTATCTAGAGGAGAGCTAAGGAGTGTTAGTGAAATGGATTGCTGGACTTTTGTCCACTTTACCAATGACTAAAGAGAAGTTAATGGTAGAAGCTTCAGAGCTTAGTGACATTTTCTGTAAACAATTATCTCCCTTAAGTCATTTTCCATTTACCACAATTTCACTTACTCGTTCATCTCCAATTCTTAATTTGGGAAGGATAAAATACAAAAATAAAATACAAAATAGGTAAATCATTAGCCTCTCCAATAAGAATATACCTTGAATATGTAAGTTAAAGGAAAACTATTAGTGCTGTTACTACATGACACATTATGGTGCTTCTAAGAATGTCTTTGTTTTAAATCACATCAAAATTCTCTGCAAGATTTAACAAAAAGTCAGCCAGGGAGAATCTGTGAATAAATTTGCTGAATACTTGAACTTGTTTTGCAAAATATTTTTACAAAAAATTAATGAAGAAAATTATGATGTTTCCTATGATGGAGTAACATCTCATTAGATTATTAGAAAACTAGCCAAAAATGTCCAGTATTTATCCTGGAAGGAAATCAATAACAATGATATTTCAAAATCAAAAATTTTCATTATAAATTTTAGATTAAAAATGAGACAATTTCTGAGATATTCAAGAACTGTGAAGCATTATCATTTGATTGCAAGTTAAATAGATGAAATTAAGCAAGAAGTTAGCAGACTAATTCATTTAGCAGTTCAGAGATTAACTTCATGCTACTGCAATAATTGTAATTAATCTCACACTGATGGAAGAGTAATTTTAATAAAAACAGTTTTCAGAAAGAAGCTTGACATATGCAGCAAGTAAAGGGTCAATGTAGGCCATGATCCTGAATAGCAAACAGTCAGAGGGAATGTAGCAGGATAAAGGAACTGCAGTCTTCCTTTAAGCATTTGTCTAGGACAGGAGAAATCACAGAGCCATGACAGAACTTCAGTAATTTTTGAGAGATAGGATTTATCCCAGCTACAGGTTTCAGGTGTATAGGTTCTACTCTGCTAGGATAGTGCTAATCTAACTGGTCATTTCTATAAGGAAAACTTGCTTTCTACAAAGATTTTCTGAGTGAATTTTGGCAGTACTAAATCAGTGACGACAGCAGAAAACTTAATTATTCAGATGGCTGAGAAAATGGAGCACTGGAAATCAAGTTGTTACTGGTTTTGTGCTTGACTTTCTAATGGCTTACTATGGCCACAGTGCATATGAACTTTTGTATTCATGGGATAGCAACAGAGATCACCATAAGCACTGATGATCTGCCAGGAACCTCCTGTGCTTTGAGACCACAAGCAGGAGAAGTTGGCAGCTGAACTACAGCTGAGCTTCTGAAAAGTCTGAAACCTTTGGATTTCTCCAGGAGAGCCAATGCAGCATGTTGTGGGATAAACTAAGGTCCCTTCTTTACTCAGCCAAACTAGACAACACTCTTACAGAGACTTGTAGTTAATTTAAAAGTAAGGATTATAATTCAAAGTACATATTATTGATGAAACAGGTGTTTTATCAAACATGAGATGGTTTTGCCACAGTTGGAAGTGATATACAGTTGGATGGACTGTCTAAAGTCAGCCTGTGCCATCAGAGACTGGAAATAATAAAGTTATTTATGGAGAAACTTGGAGGAATTAGGAAATAATGGAAAATGGAGAAGTGACCTTGTTTTACCTGGCACTAAAGTTTTCTGAATTGCTGGAACATGTTTACCAGTCTCAGCAGGAAGTAGGTATTAAGTGATGGAAGAGAGAAGAGTTCAATCATGTTAATTGTCAACACAAAAGGAAATGCGTTAGGGGTTAACAAGAATTGGCATTTTACTGGTGAGCATCTTGTCCAAAGGAAAAGGGGTAAGACCACATGGATTAAAAGACTATGTATGAAGTAAACATTTAATGTTTTGTGATTTAGGGAAAAAATTGGATAGACCTTTTGACCCTTATCCGGTGATTCTGAAGACATACCTTTTCTCATTTACAGATTAATCAAACTTAATTTTAATTAGTTCATTGCTCAGGAACAAGCCATGTCTAAAAAGAAAATTAGAAACAGGCAAACATTCACCAGTTCAGATGATTTATAGTCTGAATGATGACACTGATTTCAATTAAAAATACATTTTAAAATTATTTTATTCCTCTTTTATAATTTTGTTGCAAGACAATGGAACAAAATCTATAGATATAATCCAGAGGCCATATTAAAAGTGATCATGATTTGAAAATTTCTAGAAAATAAAAACATTTGACTACCCATTATCTAGCTAGTAAAAGTGATATGAGTAACTCCACACTATTGAACCCGAGACCTAGTTCAAACTATACATTTAATCTACATGAATTATTTTCCCAAATAATTGTCAGCTCTGGAGGAACTAAGTTCTAATTCAAAGAAAGGAGGGAAAATCCGAGGTTATTCATGTATTAAATGTTTTAATATTTATAAAATGCAATTTTTCTTTCATATTCATCTTGTTAAAAGAGAATTTTCCTAAATACCGTATTAGTAGTAGAAATAGTAGGAAGATCAGCAGTACAAGGCTCTCCTTTGCTGTAAATTCTGGAGAGAATTTATATCAGTAACATGATTTAACACTAGTACTCTGTTGCGGTGTATGTTTAGAGTTTATGTCTATATTACATAGTTCTGTTACCCCCCCCCCCATATAGGAATGTTCTGTTACCCCTGTCCTATACCCAGTGGTTTGTCCTGAAGTTTGTAAATGTAACCCGCCTCTCTCACCCCTCCTTCCCTTCTCTCCTGTTGGTTATTCCCTTACCCCTCCCATGGTTTTCAACTCCCCTTTATAAGTCAGTACACAGGAAGTGGCTTTGCTCTTTCTTTGGGCTTAGAAGCCTCTGGAGGCACACTGCTCCCAGAGTGACAATAAACTTGAAATTCTCCCAACAAGAAAGAGTCACTTGCATCCCTTTGTCCTCTGTTAACTGCCGAAAACCTCGAGGGGTTGGCAGGGGTATACACAGCCCGTGTCAGCCCTCAGGTACCTCTAAGCCTGTCCTCCTGCGATAGGAGGGCTTTTCGCTCAGAGGTGCCCCACTCCTACCGTGTGCCCGTCGGCAGTTGCCAGAGCTAGCCCAGGCTGAAGAAGGGGCTGGGATTGACCGAGGGGCCATGATAATACTCTGTGATTTTAACCCGCAGAAGGGCCAGCAGTCTCCCAACAAAGCTTCTTAATCTGTTTTCAGACATTCCTACCTCTCCCACGGGGTTATACATTGAAGTTGGATTTATATTTATTACACATCCAGTATTATGCTAATGTGCAGAAAAAAAGTAATGTGGTAAACTGAAGTTGACAGATTTGGACCTAGCATAAAGATACTTTCATTACTAAAAGTACATTCATCCTCTTTCCATCCCAAAAACATACCATTAACACTTCAGTTTTTATGTGAGTGCTCATTTCTACTACTAAATAAGAACAGACAAGAATGACTGTTACCAACTAAACTGCAAGTGCAGTTTTCTGTGCCAGAAAACTCAAAGCTTATAGAAATGTCTAATGACATGGGTAGACTAATACTCTGTTTAAGTACCAACCTGAAGCCAGAGTAAGTTGCATCTTTCAATACTATACCTGCTAGTGTTTTTTAGCTATCACACATTCATATCCCAGTAAACAGGCTGCCGAACACCAAGGCACATTAACCTACAAGCCAGATTTGGGCAGCAATCAATTATTGCAAGACATGACAGATTTTCCTGCGTTCTGAGGTTTAGAGATGGCTTGAAGTAATTTCTTTTAGGAAAGAGAGTGCAAAATGAAGCAAAACTAAAAGCACGTGGAAATAAACATTCTGATAGAAATGACTGGATTCCAGATGGCACAGCATTAGGATAAGCTTCACATTTATTATGCACATGTATTATCTACTGCACAAAATAATTCACCTTTTTGTACATGACAGATGTCCTTTTGGTGTTTTTTGTTGTTATTTTTCTGTACTATAATTGCTAAATTACAAAAAACAGCTTAAAAAATACACTTGCAGTGCACCTTTATTTAGGTCATATAACTTCCTTACTGCATATACTCTCTTCCCAACTCTCAATGTTCTAAATACAAAGGCATTGTTTAGTGTGAGATGGTGGCTGAGATTCTTATAAAAAAAAAAGGAATCCGAGATACTGTTTTAGATGTGTTTTGTCAGTTTGCTTCAGTTTGCAGAAATATGTGTCTTGCCTAGATGTTGCAGCTTAGGAGACTATCTAAAATCAAGACATTTCAGGTGGAATAAATGTTGGGTCTTACTGAAAGGAAAACGGAACCTATAGTGAAAATCTAGTAAAATTACCTCAGTTGTAAACAAAAACATTTCAAGATAATCTTGTTCACAAAGCTAATCCTGACAAAAACATTCTTCTGTGCTACTTGCAAAGATGTCTTTGAGCACAGAAGTATTACTCAATTAAGTCAATGAACGCTTAGTGGAATTTAGAAAATCTTACAAGGCTGCAGGAAAAGAACACCTGCATGATCACGTCTTTTATGCAAACATACAAAATTAATGAGATCTCAGTCCCATTGCACACGGAATTCTCCTGAAAACTAATTTTAATTAGTACTCACACACCATCCATCTGAATTGGACCACTGACCTGCTGACCAAAAACCTGATTTTGTGACAATCTTTTATGTCTTCAAACGACATTAGACCTAATTAGAGACAATCTTTAGATCAATGATTTTATAATATAAATAAGCAGGGCAACCACACTGTGAAATAAGTAGAAATGAGTTAACAAGCCTCTAGAGAGAGGCAGACATGATCCTGAGACTTAGGCTTTCTGAGCACTCTTACCATATCTTACCCTTTCAATAGTGCTGTCTAAAAACTGTCTTAAGTACTAGGTCTTCCAACATTGAAGTGATACATTACAAGAGAAAACTATTTAGAAGTCCAAGTACAAGACATTAGTAAGACCCTATGTATCCCTGCAATTTTATATATATGAATTCTTCCTTAAAATGCTTTGTTTAGGTTGAATCATCAAATAAAAATTGTCACAGACAAACATAAATTGTCACAGGAATGGAAAACTAGGGGGCTTTTATTGAGTGGGGTTTTTATTTTGGGTGTTTTTTGAGCATTTTTTCCTTGAGCTAGTATGATTATTGTAAGAAGATACAACTTTAGTGAGACTGACAGACTTTTCATTTTTTAAATGAGAGGTAAAAGCATAACTAAACATAAATCCAGGGAATTAGAAAGGATTCTTATGATATAAACTGTGAGTGACAGATTCTTTTTTAAATATTCATCAGATCTGTGCACCTACGGATGCATATATTATTCAGATTAAGGAGCCCTCTGCTCTACAGTGGTAAGACTCCACATGAAGTATTGCATTCATCTTTGGATTCCTCAACACAGGAAAAACATGGACCTGTTGCAGCAGGTCCAGAGGAGGGCCACAAAAATAATCAGAGTGACGAAACACCTCTCCTATGAGGAAAGGTGAAAAAGTTGGGATTATTCAGTCTTCTCTTCAGGAGAAGGCTCTAGGGAGGCCTTATTATGGTCTTACATACCTATAGAAAGCTCATAAGAAAGATGGAGACAAAATTTCTAGTAGGGCCTGTCCTGTTTGTGATAGGACAAAGAGTAATAGTTCTAAACTAAAGGAGGTTAGATGCAGACTAGATATAAGGAAGATTTTTTTTTTACAATGAGAGTAGTGAAATACTGGCACGGGTTGCCCAGAGACATGGTGGATGTCCCATCCCTGGAGATATTCAAGGCCAGATTGGATGCGGCTCTGAGCAACTTGATCTAGTTGAAGATTTCCTTGCTCATTACAGGGGGCTTGGACTACATGACCATTAAACTATGATTCAAAGATTTGGAGCTACTGCCATGAGCCAACAGAAAAAAAAAATAGATACAGGTAAAAGTTCTAAATGTGCCTTCCAGTCTCCTGTCTACTGAAATTTTCCACATCACCATGTCTCCTTAATTCATTTTATTTAGAAAAGAACATTTAAGAATTACAATCAGTCTAAGACTGCATGTATGTGTACTATAATTCAAGTCATGTCAGTTTGATTTATGTTTTCATGTCTCATTGATGTCACCATGATGTATGCTTTTATGCTTACTTGATGTTTTGAGTATTTATTTAATGCAAAGGCTCTGCAAGCCAGAAAATAATCTCGTTTAAAAGTTGCATTTTACTTCTTAAGCAGTTATAACTAGGTAAGTGAGATAGCAGCATTCTATGTCATTGTTATATACTGGACTAAATAAAGGGATGATTCAACTAGCCTACTGATGAGCCCCAAAATATTTATACAAATTTGTTCTGAGACATCTATCTGCATTGTATGTTGGAATTGAGGTGGCATGTCTGTTTTTCATAGTTCAGTACAATGGTCAACAAAGTAAGAAAGAAAATACTTCTAAATAGTTCATATGGACTGAAGTTATTGCAGTTTTAGAAGATAGTAATGACATTCTCCTATCAATCTGCCTGTTGTATGGATAAAAAAAATCAGTATTTTCATCATTCTCTTACACATTAAAAATGTTCTTAAAAATGGAGTAAGAAAGATTTCATCGAGTTTATGTCTTGCCAGAATGATAATCTTCACTCAGTATGTTCACATTATAGTCTTGCAAAAATATTTCCTAATCCTGTAATTTCTGTAGACATTCTCTGTGTTGAATTCAGGCACAAATTATGTTTATGGTGTCTTTTATACCTCTTAAGCAGTTGTGTGATCCAAAGAAAGAGAAAGATTTTTTGTTGCTATGAGGGCACGGTCCCTGGCCAGCAATGCATACTGACATAGGCTCCAGATGAGTTGCAAACCAGAAACAAGTTTATTGTTTGGGTACACACTTTTATATGTTGTTAGAGTGTTCACATGACAGACTAAGCATAATCACTGGATAAAATCTCTGGTCCATGCAACCATCCTAACTATGTGATTGGTTGGCAAAGTGCTATCATTAAATACAGTACTATATAATAATTCAGGTAAAGCTGTCAACTAACAATACTAAACCTCATGCCAATGTGTCCTCAAGCATAAAACCTTACAATCAACTAGTCTCAAGGACACAAAACCTTCTTGTCAAGGTCAAACACATCACCTATTCCCATAATTTTTAATCCTTTGTAAAAGGCTAAGGGAAAAAGTAGGATCCTACCACTGCCAATACTAATAGGCATTAGCTTTTCTTCCTAGAACCCCATTGAACATCTGTGCTCCTTGGCTCTTTATTATAATCATTCTCTCTCACGGCTTCAATTTCTCAGCTTTCTAGAACCTTTAGAATATTTATTTATATGGAATATTATGTGGCAGAAAAATAAAATACTTCCTTCAAGAATTTGTTTACCTTTTTTTATTATATATTTGATGTCATAAATATAATGTAATATTTTTGTGGGGGGGATTTTTCTTCTTTTGTTTTGGTTGGTTGGCTGGTTTTTGGGTTTTTTAGAGTTCTCCAAATAAAGACAAGAAGAAGGAGATAAAATACTCAGGTTCATTGCTGGTTTCTGGACTAATAAATATAATTCATCATTAATATCTCTCTTATATATATTAATTTTTTTTTTATTCCACATTCAGGTGAAAATTCTGAAAATACTTGCTTGAACAAAATGAGGTTGTGATGGGCTGGGATTGTTGACATCCATCTTGCAACTCTCTTCCTCAACAGGAGTAAACTGCAGTTTAATTGTTATGATAGCCTGTTTTTTTTCTTTTTTATCTATTTGGCTTTTTCCATCTCCTATCCTTGTGAACTCCAGGGGCTAATTCCAATTATTTCTTTTCCTGGACTGCATAATAATGAAATCTGGTTGTGAAACAGAGAGTCAAAAAAGGAGGTCTATTTATGATTTGATGTTGTTATTCCCATGGACAGACATAAATCCTTCTGTATATCCTATTATCTGCTCACGTGCTCCTTGTAGTGTTTTCCTATTTGTTCAAAAAGAGAAATACAACCTTTCATATTCATCATGAGTGTGTGCCAGGAACACAACAGAGGAAATAACATGCTTCAATGACTCAGCATTGGCTGATGAACTAGAAAAACCCCAAGAGCATCTCCAAATTAGAATTAGGGTCTGTAGTTAGCAAAATTCAGTTTGATACTGCTGAGAAATTTTAAGCATATAGATTTGCAGTGAATAGAGAATATACTTCATTGTAATACATACGCCAAGGAAAAAAAGAACTAAGCTGGTTTTGGTATCACATGAACTCACTTGATACTGAAGAAAGGTAAATGACATAGGACTCTCAGTCTGCTCTCAAACAAACAGTATAAGAAATTGCAGATATCTGTTTTAGGGTATTTGCACGCCCATGCTACTCACAATTTAAGAAAAGTAGATTTTAAAATTTTGGAAAGATTTATTGAGGACTTTGGGTTTGTTCATTTTTGTAAATGTGCATTACAAAGCTTTCAATCACAGTTTACCATAATTACCATATAACACTTCAGAGGAAAGTTGAAGAACTTTAGAATTTTAATCCTACTTACTGAGTTATTTGCCCTTGACATCTAGCCTTTACAGCTTCAAATGCATTGAAAATAGTTTATAAAGAAAGCAGATAAGAAGTAGAAGAGCATTAGATAAAGGAGTTAACAGAACTAGCAGTTTGCTTTTTGTTCTCCAAAAGCCTCATTTTTAAAGGCACTGAGCATTTTCTACAGAAAAAAAAAAAAAAGTTATGGAAATTGTAATGTTCAACAGGTCCAGAGTTAAATGGTTACGCTGGCTCATAATACCTTTGGCTGATTTTGTTTCCCATTTTAAGATGTCTTTAAAGTGTATTCAAAAACTACCATTGTCCTTATGGGGACTTGACAGAAATTAACTGGGAGCATCACACAGCTGGTACAGATCTTCTGGTCCAGAACATTCCTAAAAAACTGGATGACAACTTTACGGAACAGGTCCTAAGGGACTCAACTCAGAAAGGTGCCCTCCCTCTTCTGCTGCTTTTCAGCAAGTGGATTTTGTGAGTGAAGTGGAGATTGATGGCCATCTTGCCCAGAGTCATCACAGAGTGATAAAGTTTAAAATCTCTGTTGACAGGAGGACAAGTGCCAGCGAAACCTCAACTCTGAATATGAGGAGACCAGACTTCAGACTGCTCAGAGAATTAGTAAATAAAGTCCCCTGGAAAAATGTTTTTGCAATTGCTGGGATCTATCAGTTCTGATCACTTTTTAAACATCACCTCCCACGGGCACATGAACAGGCAATTCCCAAAGGTAGGAAGTCAAGAACGTGAGGCAGAATGTCAGCTTGGCTTAGCAGGGATCTTCTCTTGAAAATGAGGGGAAAAAAAGTGTATGCCCAGTGGAAACAAGGTCAAGTGACCTTGCTTGGAAAGAATTCAGAGATGCTGCTTGCCACCATGGGGAAAAAATTCATGCAACCAAAGCTCAGCTGGAGTTCAAGGTGCCAAAATTGTGGGGGACAATTAAAAGAGTTTTTTCAAATAGCAATAGGGAGTATAGAAATATCATTGGTCCATTACAGGATGAGGATGGTCACCTCTCAAACAGAGTGTCTTGGAGTGACTTTATATCCCATATTTGTCTTCCCTATGCCAGGAAAAAAAAAAAAAGAATCTTTTGCTTTTAAAACTGAGCCCCAAGAGCAGAGAGAAAAAAAATAGCTAGAGAAGTCTTTTCAAAACAATTCTACTGTTTCAAGGTCAATTTTGCTCTGCTGCTGTGCAGAGTGTTTTTTTTTTTTTGTGCAGTTTTGTTTTTTTTTTCTGGTGGCCTGGGCTGAAAGGGGGAAGGAAAACACTAGCCTTCTAGTTTTCCAGTGAGAGTGCTGCCTGTTTTCTTCAAAAGGAAGAGACTTGGACTTCTGCATTTTCCTGGACTTTTGATTTCTTCTTCTTGTCTCCTGGACTTGTTGGGACATCGGAGTGTCGAGACCTCACTGGGAGGCCTTTTCCACCAGTCTGGCCTGGGGGGGCCCCCCGCAATTGGCCTGGGGCTCTGGAGGGGACTCTGGTTCCAGTGAGAGACTTCATTGTTTATTGTTATATATATATATATTATTTGGTGTTTGGCATTATTGTTATTTTTTTCTTGTGTGTTCATTAAATAAATAGTTCTTTTTTTTCCCTTTCACTTTCCTTCGAGGAAAATATTTCTTTCCTCCTGGTGGGAGAGGGTGATTGCAGCCTGTTTTTGTCAGAGGATATTTATCCCTCTGAATATATTTGTTCCAAACCAGGACACAGAGACAAGGCAGAGGTGTTTAATACTTCCATTGCCTTTGTCTTCAACATGGATGATGGACTAAGGGGTTCTCAGTGCCCTGAGCTGGAGAACCACAACTACAAGAATGAACAACTCCCAAATGCCCCTGAAATTGGGCGTGAACTGCCGTCTAGCTGGATCCCTACAAATGTATGGGGCCTGACAGGATTCATCCCAGAATTGTAAAAGAGCTGGCAGATATTGTAAAGCTCTCTCAATGATTTTTGAGCAGTCTTGGGAATCCAGAGAGGTCCTATGACTGGAAGCTAGTGAACATTGTCTCAATTTTCAAGAAGGGCAACAAGGCCCTGGAAACTACAGGCCTGTTAGGCTTCCTTCAGTGCCTGGTAAAGTTATGGAGAAGATTATTCTCCATATTGAAAGGTATTGAAAAATCCCTGAAAGACAATGCAGTCATTGGTCACAGCACATCTTCATGAGAAGAAAGTCCCATTTATCAAACCTGGTTGATCCCAACTGGATCAAGGTAACCCACCTGGTTGATCAAGGGAAGCCAGTTGACGTAATCTTTTTGGATTTCAGTAAAGCTTTTGATGCTGTCTCTCACAGGATCCTTCTGGACAAAATGTCGAGCACGCAACTGGATAAACACATCGTGTGGTGGGTGAGCAGTTGGCTCGTGGGTGGAGCACAGAGGATAATAGTGAATGGGGTGACATCAGACTGGTGACCTGTCACTAGTGGGGTTCCACAGGGCTCCATCTTAGGCCCTGTGCTCTTCAACATCTTCATAAGTGACTTGGATGCAGGACTGGAAGGGATACTAAACAAGTTTGCAGGCAACACAAAACTTAGAGGAGCTGTTGACTCCCTGGAAGGCATGAAGGCCCTGCAGAAAGACCTCAACAAATTAGAGGACTGGACAATTACCAACCATATGAAGTTCAACAACAGAAAGTGCTGGATTTGCACCGGGGGATGGAGTAACTCCAAATATTTGTACAACTGGGGAATGAGATTCTGGAAAGCAGTGCAGTGTAAAGGTGGTTGGTGGCAGCCCTGGCAGCCAGGAGGGCCAACCAAGTCCTGTGGGGGCATCAGGCAAAGCATCACCAGACAGTCAAGGGAAGAGATTGTCCCTCTCTGGTCTGCAGTGGTGTGGCCTCACCTTGAATATTGAGGCAGTTTTGGGCACCACAGTATAAGAAAGACATTAAGATGCTAAATAGTGTTCAAAGGAGGGCAATAACAATGGTGAAAGGCCTTGAGGGGAAGCCACATGAGGAACAGCTGAGGTCACTTTCTCCAGGTCTGTTCAGCCTGGAGAAAAGAAGACCAAGGGAAGACCTCATTGCAGTCTACAATTTCCTTGTAAGAGGAAAAAGAGGGACAGGCACTCATCTATTCTCTGTGGTGACCTGTGACAGAACCCAAGAGAGCGACCTGAAGTTTAGGGGAGATTTAGGTTGAATATTAGAAAAGAGTTCTTTAGGTAGAGGGTAATGGACACTGGAACAGGCTTCCTGGGAAGTGGTCACAGCACCAAGCCTGACAGAGTTCAAGAAGTGTTAGGATGACACTGTCAGGCACATGGTGTGACTCTTGGGAATGGTCCTGTGCAGTGCCAGAAGTTGGACTCAATGATCCTTGTCAACTTTTCAAGGATTCTTCCAACTCAGAATATTCTACGACCTTGTGACTCTGTGATACCAATATCCTAACAGGAGCGAGAAAGCAAAAATAAGGTTTCAAATCTGTAGACCCAGTCACAGTTCTCTCTATTACCAGCGACACCCTGGAGTGGACATTTCAACACCGGACACTGAACAGCATATGAATCGTGCAATGAAAGGCACAAGACGTGTGTGTAAAAGTAGCATTGTAGTTTCCATGAAAGTCCAGAACAAAATGTATTAATACAAAATATATAAGGAAAACATGAAAACAGCCTGAAGGTAACTGCATATTTTTTTGCTGGTGCTGAAGGGCACTAGCAGGAAGCAGTTATTCTACTTGCAGAGCCTCTGAGCTACCATGTTACTTTCTTATCTCTTGCTTCCAAGATGCAACCACTGTATAAGCAAAAGTTCAGATTTAGAATTGTAGTTTTGAGGGTTACACAGTTGAAATTTAATTTAAAACACTTGATTTCCTTCTAAGGTATGTCAGCCTCCTACCGAAAGGATTTTATGAAGCAATAAAAGCTTAATTTAGATCAGTAGCTCTATATTGTCCATCTGTTTTTATTTCACTGTCCTACACTTGAAAGTTCAAAGAACTTAATCCTTACAAGAACTACTTTTTTTATGAATGGATTTTACTAGGTTTTAGAATGCAATGGCTACATACATCTACGTCTTTGTTTTGAAAATAGTATTTCATAAGGCAAGCAGAGAAAGCATGTAACTCAGATGCTTGACATTCTCTAAAGCAGTACATGCTTTTATCCTTTTCCTCTTTGAGGCTTTTACAGCTTTTCCATGTCCTTCAATATTCCTCTTCTGATTATGCATCCCCAAAGTGCTCATTTGTCTCCACAGACACAGACATTGCTAAGGATTCGCCCTTTTTACTCCTTCTCTCACACCATAATAGCTATGGATATTATTCTTCATGTAAGAGTAAAACACTTTTGGTCTCCTGGTTTATGTAGAGATCTCATAGTAGCTTTCTTCCATAGGCAGCAACCTCTGCATGTGAGTATGTGTGAATTTGCTTGCTCTCTTACTTTAGTCCAAACTAGCTCTCTTTCTTGATGCTGGTTTGTAGAAAAATCATTCTCCAAGAGCTCTAACCACTATACCATTCTGTATTTTTCAAAGAGGTTAAAACAGAATTTTTATTCTTTCCCCATAATATTTCCTGAACATTGTGACAATAATTTTTAATCCATGTTCAGCACTGAGTTTGTGGGTTTTAAAGCGAGGGTGAAGTTACTGACATCTTTTACATTATTTATTTTTGCTCTTTTCTCTTTCTAAGGACAATATATCATAATAAATATTTATACACATATAAACAGAAGGCAGAAGGAGCAAGCTGGTTTAGCTGAAAGTTTCTGAAATGATATAGTTGTCACGTTTCCCAGAGCACTGGGGACTGATTATCACAGTAAAACTGTAGATCCCATATGTAGATATTCCAGTCCTTCTGGATGACCAGAATCTTTCACAGCCAAAATACATTTTTCAGAACATTTATTCTCAATCTACATTCATAAAAGCTACCTGCTGCTATAAATTTCATTTGAGGGCATAAGAAGCTATCAACACTTCACAGAATCAGACCTCTGGTGAAAACAAAAACACAACAAAACAACTTACTAAAATCTTTCAAAGTTTATTTTGTTGTCTAATTTTTTTAGAATAAATACTAATAAATAACAAATAAACTAATAGATTAGATGGATTGAAAGAAAAAAATAGAATTAGAAAAAATTCTAAATTTAGATTTCTGACAGAAACATACTCATGCTTGAAAGTAACAACAATGATTATAAAGATCATTGGACTTGATGTTTATTGTTTGTGGGGGGGTTTTTTCAAGAAAGCAATGATCTATGAATTGCATCCTTTTTATTACTTAGATATCTTTGTGGACATAGTTTATGACACAGATTAAAGAAAACATTTAGAGGAGATTTATTTTGAAGTTTTGTAGACATTTTAAAGAGCAGATAAAACCCAGCTAAGAATACATTATGACCACTTAGTACAAATAAAGGAGCAAACGCACGTATAACCAGTTAGTAGTTTTGTAATAATAAAGTACGGTACAAAACTGCTTTAGAATGCAGCTTGTTCCTGGCCTATTAGCTTTAATCCACTAGAAGAAAATCTGCTCCCTATACACAAAGAAATGTCTGTAGTCTTCAGCTGGAAACAAATTCCGTGACTAACAGATGATAAGACCTTTCCTTCTTCTAAAGCCACACAGAGAAACTGCAAATCTACCAACACAAAGCAAAGAAGTTCTTTGTAACTTACAGCTCTGAAGAAAATACATTTTTTTTCACAATTCTATGTATTTATCCTGTCAAAAGCAGAAATGTACAGCCTTAAGCAACTGGGAGAAAGGAGAAAAAAAAAAACCCAACACATCAACTTTAGCTTTTGAGTACTTTCCCTAGGATCCAATTGTTAATCTAAGCTTCTGAAGTTCACTTGAAAGAACAGCAGCCCCTTGGAGAAGCACCTAATCTGCTCATGATAGATCTCATAGAATTAATGGTTTCAATAACTTATTTCTTAAAACTTAACACTAAAATTTCAAAGTCAAGCAATACAAATAACTTTAGAGACTTGAGGAGCTTTCAATTGAGATATTTTATTTTTTCAGAGGAGTAACTGAATACATTCTACCACAAATTAAAGGGAAATTTCCAATAAAGGAGAAATAATGAAAATGAAGGGTGAGATGTCAATGCCTGACCTTCCAGCTTGCATTTAAATTACAAAACTGTCTCTTGTAGCAATGGAAAAGAAAAGAAAAGAAAAGAAAAGAAAAGAAAGAAAAGAAAAGAAAAGAAAAGAAAAGAAAAGAAAAGAAAAGAAAAGAAAAGAAAAGAAAAGAAAAGAAAAGNGAGAGGAGAGGAGAGGAGAGGAGAGGTGGAGAAAAATCAAACCAGGGTGGTTCCGCCTTTCATGGGAAAACCCAGGAAGGGATCAGTGAAACCGGGTAAGTGTGAGCTGAAGCTGAGGATGGCAGTGAGGCCAGAACATGTGTGCCTTCACCAACAAGGGCACATGGCCCATGACACCCCAATAAGGATAGTGGTGCAAGGTCACAACCATAGTCAGGGGCAGCCAAGGGACCTGTGACCATCACACCAACCTCAGCCAAGGGGCAGGTCTGAGGCCAAGCCAGTGGGTCAGTGTCCACAACGCACAATGTTGAGAACTAGCAAGCCAAGGATGAGTGCCCAAGCTGAAATCCAACTGCTGAGTGAAGTCAGGGAGGCCGCAGTGAGGGTCCTTGCATGCTTTTTCCTTGGTAGGTTGCCCAAGACCATGAGGCAGGAGCAAGCTGCACTCCAAGCTTTGAACAGTACACAGGCTAAGAGGCACAGGTAACCATGGTAGCTGAGAATTTTTTTTCCCCTCAGTGTGATTTTAAGTGTTTTAGCAATTACCCTTGAAAGAAATTCTAGGAATAGGTGCACAAAAACTTTTTGGATCAATGGGAACCTAAAGGAAAGACAGAAAAATGTGAAAAATTGGGAGAATTTATTGACAATTTATTTTGAAACCAATCTTAATTTATTTGTTGTTGTTATTTCCTCAGATATAAAAATGAGTGCTGCATGAAAGAGAGAGAGTCTACTCAAAGCTTTACCTGAAAGGGAAGCTTTAGTCATGGAGTGAAAGTTAACTCCACAGATCAAGAGGCCCAAATCCAAGGAGTTACTTCCCCTTTTTAGTACTGAAATACATTCAGTAGTGAAAATCAAGTTATTACAGACACATATGCAAAAGATTAAGATATATGTCTTTTTCCACAGCTGGCACTGACCCAGCAGAGGACAAGGCAAACACATTCTAAAAAAAAAAAAAAAACAAAATAATGCAAAGACATAGAGCAAACACTGTTTTTATTATTTCTGTGTGGCCTATTCCAATATGACTGACAAGTAAAAATAATCTTCGCTGAAGCAAATATTATAAGACAGCAATACATAAATGTAATGTCTTCTATTTAAGACATTTTATTACCTGGCATTTGCATTTACACATCCTCTAAAGTAGGGCATAACAAGTGAAAGGTAATTACACACAAATTTTAAAAGTAGGTTATCTTGAAAATAGGTGTCTGAGATTTCATTGAAATGTCTGGACCATACAAGCAGGCAACACGACTGAGCAGATAGCTATTTTGGGAATTAACCCTGCATCTGAGCTACAAAATTGAAACATCAAACTGAAAATAGTTTTGTTTAATTTCTTGAATGTAGAACATTGTAACAAAATGTAAAATGTAACTGCCCCAAGTACCGACAGTATAAGTTTTTAGGATACTAATTACAGCTCCGTATTAGAGAAATCTTTTAAAATTAGCTTGCAGTCCTACTTTTGAAATAATCTACCATCATCTTTCCTTCTTTGTTAATCTTTCAGTTAATTTCTGATTTGCAATGAGCATGAGCAGTAAATTCATCAATTGCCATGTCTTTATTTTCGCAAGTCCCTCTGCAGTTAAAGTAGAAGCAATAACTGTAAATCATGACCATAGCAACAAAATTATTTTATGGGATGGCTATGTAGTCAGCAAATTCCAATAAAAGAAAAATGAGAAAGGAATAAAAGCAGTTAAGGGTATTGCAAGAGGAAACTCCATTCCAGACAATTCCAATTCTTCCTGTAGATGTCCGAAAATTTTTTTCGTTTCCAGCTTGAACAGGAAAGGACCCCTTTGACCACTAGAGCAGTTAACTATAGCCAATCTAGACATATTGCTCACTACAAGTTTATACCTTTGTATCTCCTTTCTTACAATAAAATCAGTACTCACTGAGTAGTTGACTTAGAATTACTGTCAAAAGCAATCAACAGGACAGACATATCATGCCATAATGTAGCAACAGCTCACCCCAGAGGCAAGGCACTGGTTCAAAGTTCGTTATCCCTCTTCTTCTGAAGTAGTCTCAGACAAGGCTTCTCTTCCAATATAGGGGTTGTTAAAGTCTGTCATCAAAGGAGACATAAACAAAGCAATGATATTTGGGATCAGTGAAATCACAACAAATAGAGCCTCTAATATTTTCCCAAGACACCTTAAGTCATGCAATCTTCTCATAATGGATACTTCCTTACCTGTCTGCTGGTCTCATTTTGTTGGGCTTTTTAACATTCACGTGAAAAAGTTTGGAGATTAGTTCTCTAGCTGGATTTGTTATAGAATAGGAACTGCAACTGACTGATTTGTTGTAGCAAGAGCATTTGGCTTATTCCTCCCAAAGGTGATAGAAAATGCTTAAATCTCAAGAATCCATTTTCAAGACACATCATTGAAGAACAAAAAACTGGTATACCATGTGGATTAAAGGTTTAATATAATTTACACAGCTACATCTTCTGGGAATTCTCAATTTCACAAGTTCTGGGAAATTTTCTTCCCAAAAGTACTTATTTTGTTTCTATGAACATAAGGAATCATTCCAGTGAAATCAATGGAAAATTTTAAGTGTTATTGTAATAGAACGGGAAGGGAAGTTTTGGGAAGGGAAGGTTAGGGAAGGTTAGGGAAGGTTAGGGAAGGTTAGGGAAGGTTAGGGAAGGTTAGGGAAGGTTAGGGAAGGTTAGGGAAGGTTAGGGAAGGTTAGGGAAGGTTAGGGAAGGTTAGGGAAGGTTAGGGAAGGTTAGGGAAGGTTAGGGAAGGTTAGGGAAGGTTAGGGAAGGTTAGGGAAGGTTAGGGAAGGTTAGGGAAGGTTAGGGAAGGTTAGGGAAGGTTAGGGAAGGTTAGGGAAGGGAAGGTTAAGGAAGGGAAGGGAAGGGACCGGACCTGGTTTGGGGTGTTGACCATAATGCCCAGGCTAGGGGCATTGACCATAGTTCTGGGAAGGGTGTTCCAATTTTGACCACCTTCTTGCTAAAGAAATGCTTCCAGTCTA
The DNA here is from genome assembly GCA_013390005.1 of Calyptomena viridis. Classification (NCBI taxonomy): domain Eukaryota; kingdom Metazoa; phylum Chordata; class Aves; order Passeriformes; family Eurylaimidae; genus Calyptomena; species Calyptomena viridis. The sequence continues at coordinate 69,915 of WEIV01010827.1, read as the reverse complement.
AACTTCCCCTGGTACAGCTTTCAGCCATTCCCATGTATCCTATCAATGATACCAGGGAGAAGAGATCAGCAAAAGATCAGCAAGTGATCTTACTAAATTGAAAAGCAGGCCCCAATTTAAATAATAATTAAAATGTAAATAACAATCCTGCTTAACTATGCAAGAATAGTAATAAAAATATACAAGTAATAGCTTTTAGAAATTTTAAATATATTTTCCTCACCCCAAAAAACCTATTTACTTGTTTGATTTAACTTGCTATTCTACCAGTAACATTTTTTAAATCAGATAGCTGTATCTGATGACTTGTGCCCTGTCAATAGCAATTCTTTATTATGCAATTAATGTAAGTTGACTTAGCCATCATGTTAGTATGAAGCCTGATTTATAATATATAGCTTTATTTCTGCGAATTTAGATCCTCCCATTACTGGAAGACTTCAGAGGCACAGCAAAAATCTCACATCTCTGTCCCAGAAGAACACTGAAATCTGAATTTATCATAGNGTGTTTTGGGTTTTTTTTTTAATACTGCTGCTATTTGATTAAATAAAATGGCAGTCCATCAGTGTACTTTTAAAAACATGTAACTAGAGATATGGAGATATTGATGCTTAAATCAGAAAGCAAATAGTAGTCTTAAAGCATTAAGTTAATTGAAAAAGAACCAATGCTTTTTGACAGTAAGGTTTTACATTCATATCCAGAATCACAGAAAACAGTACCAAACAGAAATATTGCCACAAATAGACAAATCACTGAACTTTATTAACGGAAAAGAGCATTATAAGTGGAGAGAAAAATGTTTTTAGAGTCTGCTCTGAGACACACTTGCTGTAGATCTGCTTGTCTTTAATTACACTTGCACATCTAGTTTGTAAATCCAGCTGAGAGGGGGCTTAATTCTGCAACTTCATCACCATATATTTACAATGCCATATAGATTATTTATAGGACAGACATCCTTACTGAGACAACCTTGATTAGCCTCACGAATCTCTTTATCTAGAAATATCCATCTTTAGAAGTTTGCCCAATTCACTGACTTTGTTAGAGTGAGTATAGGAATTACAAACTTTCCCACACTATATAGAGGATAATAGCGCTTTGATAGTAGAGCAGGTTCTTAGAGATTGCATGATAGATTGGGAAAAAAGCTCCTGCTTGGCAGCATACATCGTTAGCATCAGGTCCACTTATTCACATTACTGGATGCAGTAAAGC
>WEIV01010827.1:56952-67630 GCA_013390005.1 Calyptomena viridis | reverse complement strand
TTAGAGTCTGCTCTGAGACACACTTGCTGTAGATCTGCTTGTCTTTAATTACACTTGCACATCTAGTTTGTAAATCCAGCTGAGAGGGGGCTTAATTCTGCAACTTCATCACCATATATTTACAATGCCATATAGATTATTTATAGGACAGACATCCTTACTGAGACAACCTTGATTAGCCTCACGAATCTCTTTATCTAGAAATATCCATCTTTAGAAGTTTGCCCAATTCACTGACTTTGTTAGAGTGAGTATAGGAATTACAAACTTTCCCACACTATATAGAGGATAATAGCGCTTTGATAGTAGAGCAGGTTCTTAGAGATTGCATGATAGATTGGGAAAAAAGCTCCTGCTTGGCAGCATACATCGTTAGCATCAGGTCCACTTATTCACATTACTGGATGCAGTAAAGCCACAGCTGCAGAGTAGTGTGCAGCCACTCAGTTACAAAAGCAGCCTCTTTCCCAGGGATTCCTGCAGTCTTTCTTGACTTATGACCAACTGATTTGCCCAACATCAGTCACCCATGAAGGCGGATTTCTGTACAGCACCATGGGCAATATCAGCAGCTCATTACACTAACATGAAAGTGTACATTTACACCACTGTTAAGGAGTGTGATAGTCCACACTTCTTTTGTTTACATGTCATCTAAACACATCCTAGTTTTGTTTGCTTCAGCAGAGAAGATTTCAAAGTAAAATCTGGCTCACAGAAAATGATTTTTCACCATTTTTCTCTTCATTATTAGTATTGAAAGGGATCAAATAGCAGAAAAGTGGAGAGCATTTTCAATTTCATGTTGTTCAATTATTAAAATAGTTGGGAATTGCTTTTAGAAAGAAGCACCACAAAAATGTTCTTCTATAACTACCAGACTCTAAGGCAAAACTAATGAACAGGTGGAACTGCAAAGAGTTTTAAAAAGCTTTAAAGTCTTAAACCACCAAATGTTCTCAACTTAGTTTCATGTTATGCATAGGATTGAGGCCTAAAACCTACACACATTACTAAAACTTCTACTAGATCAGAGTCTCATCTTTTTGGATACATTGATTATTGTGCTAGATTATACACGCAGTCAGATGAACACAAGTATCACCTAGAGCATAATTACTTACACTTATTTACATTTATTTTGAAGTTCTAGATTTGAATGCATATATCTTTTTTCATATTTATTTACCATGTTTAGAGATGCTAAAGAAAAAGCATTTGCAAAAAATACAGATCTGTATATTTAGGCTTCCATGACAGATTGATGTTTTTTGATCTTAAACCCCAATATTCTGTAAACATCCACAACAACAATTGTTTCTAATATGGTATCTCTGTCAGTAGGAATTACAAAATCTCAGACACAGTCCTATGATCTGAACAAATTCTGATGGAAAAGAAGAACAGAAAAGTGGGTGTCTGAGACTATAATGCACTGCTGCAGGAAATGCCCGTTGATTACTACAGACCTGAGGTATGACCAGCTTTGTTGCTATCATGTGCTGACATGACCTATATTTATATTAGGAAGAAGAATTTCAGAAGGATTGGCTATCATGTCTTCACCATCAAAGACTCTTTTCTTTAGCTACAAAATGGGGTTTCTTTCAGGCATCCTGGGCCATTAACCATCTTTGAGGAGACTAGTGAGTACTCCAGGATTAAAAAAAAAAAACATTTCTAATATTTACTGTAGCAATTAGAAGTCAACAAACAGCTACAGAGATGGATGAATGGAACAGTAATTTCATGAGAGACATCAGCAATATAATATCCAGAAGACGCTGGTGCAAACTTCACCATATGAATGGATTCTTTCTCATTCCTGCAGTTTAGAACGATTTTCCTTGAGAAACAAATGTCTGCTGTTAGTGTTAGTACACCATCTTGTGGATAACTGGTCTAATTGGGAATGTTGCTGCAACAGCCAGTAGTGTCTAATTGCTGGAAGCAATGGATTGCTTCTTGTTCATACATTGATTCGTATTCATACATTGCTTAGGGTCACAGCAACTCTCTTTTATATGCATCATGACTCATTCTCAAATCTGCTTGTGAAGAACTTTAATTTTTGAATGTGAAAGAAGATATATCTATATGAAAAAGGATTTGTTATTGTTAATTCTCTTAGGGCACACTTAAATCTATGTTTGGAAAAAATCACAGTTATTGAGCTCTTAAACATATTAAGAGCCCCAGATATTGCAAACTAATTATTTAATCCACTCATGATCCTTCATGGTTACCATTAGACCCTTGAACTGTGCTTGAGTTCATTGGAAAGTAAATGCTGACTTTGAGAGCACCTGTTGTTCTTCAGTACCAAAGACACTAATAGCTTCCATTATAGCATAGACATTAAATCCAAATGTCTTCCACGTTCTGTGGTGCTTCTGAAGCATTATCCATATAAACATCAATCTTATTTCAGATCATTGGGAAAAAAAGAAAGTCTAGGCTAAGCAGATGGTGTGGGAAAGTTTCAGGATTTTCACATTCTTCACTTTTATACATCTATGATCAGTTATCCCACTCTGCCACTGCAAGCTACAGGCTTTAGAAAGTGATTGGATTTGGTTTAAATTCATTCAGGTCAGTTTCCCTGGCAAGGACCATCCAGAAATATTGCAGAGAAAATAAGTAATCTTAACCTGCATGTACCAAAATGGAGGTCTCTAGCTTTTTCAATCCTATGTTGGTTTAATGCATCCAGATACACAAGTCTTCATTCTCCATGACAAACTCTTACATAATGAAGACAATGCAGCAGTGGAACAGACTGCCTTGAGAGGCTGTAGAGTTAATACAAAGTTAGAGTAGTGCAAAATTAATTTGAAATTATGTAAAGCTTACTATCAGCATGACAACAATGTATCTGTTTAGAACAACTACAAAGTCCAGAACAATGGAGACTATAGCATATTGAACTTTATTCCTGCATAGGCTGCCTATTTTGCCCTCCCTTTACTCTGCAGAGAAACACAAAGAACTTGAAACTCTCCTTTTGCATTCTCAGCTGTTACTTTCACCTAATATGAAGGTAAATCAAAACTGTAAACCAGAAGAGATAAAAAAATCTTGAACCAAAAAGCATCAATACTTACAATTTCTGTCTCCATAGCTTTGTGTTGCTTGCTGTATTTCATCTTCTGCAAATACAGACAAATTGACTGTTATTAATTTTGCAATAAAGGAACTGGATAATGATGATGCAAGTGAATTGATTTCAGTGTGCATTGCTGTATTCTACGATATTACAAAAAAGGTTTAGTGGGTTTATTTTTCTTTCCTTTTCTGGTTTATTCTTAAGATTTATCTTTAGAAGCTGTATTTTTTGATATTGTATTTTAATGGTGCTAGATCTGATCTTTGGGGAGTGTACTTAAAACAACAGAGACAGAACAGATGGGATGTTATATCTTTTGATGATGTTCATCTGGGTAAGGAATCAATCATTACAATTACTTGGATTGCTTTGGAAACAAGCACAAGCAAGTATATAGCTGTAGTATTATGTGGCTGAGTGCATAATAATTATGGGTCTTTCAAATGGGGATTAGAACCTGAATACACTGAAGTAGAAACTATTCTGAAGAGAACAGTAATGCTATAATCTTATTTAGTACAGTTTAAATTGTCAGAACTAGAGAGAAAAGGTGGAAAACACAGAGAAGCAACTGGAGACAATTAAATTGAATATATTTCCTTTCAGCATATGTATTCAGAATATGCTATGACTGTTTTTCGTTCCACATGACTTAAAGTAGAGAAAAGGGTTGCATCACAAAGTTACTTGTTGGCATTTTAATTTACCTCCTTTCACAACTAGAAGAAATTAAGACTGGGATGAAATCTAAACAAAATAATGTCTTTGGAAAGGCACCAAAATGCTCTTAGCTACTTCAGTTGTTAGAAATATAGACAAAGCATTCGGATCAACACATAATGATATTTTTTTCTTGACAGAGCAAATATGCAAAATTTTATTTCATAAAACTATTTTTTTCATACCAGAATAAAATAGGTTTTGTCTTGACTTTTTCCTCTGTAATGAAACAATGAAATGTAACTCCTGATTAGCTTGTTATTGTATCGCTGTTTTCAGTTTCTGCAAAGAAACTGTATCTCATATTAAGAGTTGAAGTAGCTTACTTAAAAAATTTCCAAAGGATGTTCCAAAAGGACGATAATTCCTCTGTTTTAGTTTGTCTGCAAGAAGTTTAGTCCTCTTACTCTATGCACACTCGTAGGTGGACTTGTAGAATTTTATTTTCTTGATCGACCTGTTCAACTGTTCATGTGAAATGTTTCATGGTAAAATTATCATAATCTCTTCTTCAATACCTTTGTATAGTTTGTAGTTTCTAGATGTTTTAGTGCTAGCTCTTCCTGGGGCTGTCAAAGACTGTCCCAAATAGTCCCCTTGGTACAAGAAGGGATCGTTTAGCACATTCACAGGTGAAGACCTGGCAGAGTATAATTGCTTATCTATTTACTGATTGTGTCTCCAAATGATGAAAGGACTGCACTGCATGATTTCACACATCGAGCAGCTGGGCATGATCTGCAACAAAGAAACAAGAAAGGAGCTGATGGAAAGAGTTCACAAGCTGGATAGCAGTTGACCTAACAAAGCCCACCAAACCCTGCCATTGTCCAGAGACTGAAGGGAAAATCTGGACCCTTAAACCGCACTGTTCCTCTGTTACCAGGACACATTTGTGGAAGCACTGGCAAAATACACTGAAACTCTTTACCGCTGGTCCACATTCAAACAATGAAGTACAATGGAGATTAATTTTTTTAACTCAAGGGGTGCAGTGTGTTCTCATTCTTCTACAAAATAACACTGATGTCAATGTGACAGTGTGCCATAGAACTTCTGTTTCCTTCTGTAATAGTAAATTAGCAGTTGCTAGTAAAGAGTGCAAGAACAAAGGATTTATCTGCAAAGGTTATTTGATTTTGACTTCACATTGACAATTAGTGTTTGCACTGGTAGTACCTTTAAAATTAATATTGCTATGGAGTGAAGATGATGTAAAAGCTAATTTTATTGGTTTCATTTTCCTAGAAAATTAAGAGACTAGCTAACTGAGAAATTATTAGGACAGTCAATACTCTCCTGGAGAACTGGCACCGTCTGTTTCAATTTCCTATGTATTGTACAAATTACCTCCAAAAAAGTTATCAGATATGATCTTTCTTTGTGTTTGAATTACTTGTTCTGATTTTAAGAACAGCTGATCAGGTCACAATTGCAACTGCAAATTGTAGGCAGTGCTTAAAAAAAAATCTAAATCATGTCTAGTCATTTAAAATTGGGCCCTGGGAAGGACTATGTACTTTCTGCGTTTCATGTGTAATGATGAGAAAATTGTAAAGCATGTGCTTCTGAAATGGGAATAAATAGTTCTTCAGATTCCTGAGGTTTTGTATCATGTTGTAACAGGTTGACCTTGGCTGGGCACCAAGTACCCGGGCAGTCTCTCGCCCCTGCCCTTTTACGAGTAAGATGACAGCAACTCGTGGGTGTTAAGACAAGGCAGTTTAATACAAGTGAAAAAAATTTGCATGCACATGAAACAAAGCAAAGGAGAATCTAATCTCTTACTTCCCATTCCATGAGGTCAGCTCGCATCCTGAGAAGCAGGGCCCTACGCGTTGGTTGTCCCTTCAGCAGGCAGCCATCGGAGACAACCCCGTGCCCCCACCCCTCCTGCTCTTTTTTATATGAGCTGACGTCATATGGTCTGGAATATCCCTTTGGTCAGTCTGGGTCACCTGACCTGCTTGTGTCCCCTCTGCCTCTCCCTCACAGCAGTCAAAACACTAGAATGTTATCTCCTAGCACTGCTAAGGCTGCTGGGGCTCAGATAGACCCAATACAGTCTCCACCCCTTATTCCATACCATTTGCGTAATATTCAGATCCCAGATAATATGTCCTTTACTACCATATACTCACATAAATTTTTTTCTTTGTCTCCCATGCCTTCACAGATATTATTTCCCTATTTTGTGGCCTTCTTCCACCCCTCCAGGTCTTCGACTTCATGGGTACTCAGGACAGAAGAAGGAAGCACATTCGTTTGTTGGGCTAGTTGGATGGCTTTCACTTCTGCAAAGTGAAAGGACTGGACTCACCCTCTCCTTCAGCAGCCTCAGCAACTTATCATGTGGGACTCCATATAGCAGCTTTCCACCTCCGATGGTTTCCTACCACACGGCAAGATCCATCAGTAAACGGGGCATATTTCCGTTCATCTTTCGGTAGCTCATTATATGGTGGTGCTTCTTGGGCATGAGTCACTTTCTCAGGCAATGCTCCAAAACCTCTGCCTTTATCTTGCCCCATGCTGGGTGCCAAGTACCCAGACAGTCTCTTGCCCCTGCCCTTTTACCAATAAGATGACAGCAACTTGTGGGTGTTAGGACAAGGCAGTTTAATACAAGCAAAAAAAATTTGCATGCACAGGTAGCAAAGCAAAAGAGAATCTAACCTCTACTTCCCATTCCACGAGGTCAGCTCCTGTCCTGAGAAGCAGGGCCCTACGCGTTGATTTACACTACAATATATGAAAAGATCACAAAATTATATGTTTTTGAATATCCTTCTTTTATCTAGAAAAGTATGTCAGAGGAAAAGAATGCAAGAATCTAGTTGTTACCCACACAAGTACCTGGTAATTGGAAGCTGGAGATTGTTGGCTTGTACAGGGGAGTTGTAGAGGGGGGTCGGCGAGATAAGAATGACACAGATCACAGAAGCGCTTCGGGTCAGTTCTAATGGCGAATGACCCCGAAACGCATTTATTAACCCTTTAAATAGTTCTGACTCCCAACAACTCTATTGGTACATGAAATATGTTTATACTTAATAATTGGTCAGTGTACAAGTGTCACCTTGGCATTGGTACTGGATAAGTAAAAACATGTGAACTATTGGATAAGGAGCCAAAATACTCCACTATTAACTTTGAGCAAGCAGCTACGTATACAGACCTCCACTGTAGGTAGGAAATGCTGACTCACTTAAGGTCGTACTGCTGGTGTTAGCATCTTTTAAGGACAAAGAGCAGCTAGGCTTCAGGTCCATCTTAACCACAGAGCCAAACCAGACCAGCTGTTGGCCTACAGGAGATGAGGAAAAGATGTTGAGACATGAGTAACTACATGTTCATTTTCACAAATACCAGATGTTCAGTCTGTAACCTACCGCAACTGTAACACAGTATATGTGATTTAACATAACATTTTAGAGGCACTTTGAGGGATTGGAAACTTTATGGGACATTAGTCTGCAATGAATGATATTTATAAGAACATTTTGCCTGAAAAAAGTGAAATTATTCCTTTTGTAATTGTATGTCTTCTTTGACTTTGGCTGTACCAGAAAATCTGTTCAAACTGTTGTCTTGTGGACATGCCAGAGTGAAGGATCCCAGTGGTCTGGAAAAACTTGTTACTCTTCATTCTGGTGTATAATTACTATGACAAGATAAGTGCACTCCATCAGTGACTGACCACTCAGAAGAAAACAAATTTTGAATGGTTTCTAAAAAATTTTAACCCAATGTAGCACTTTAACTTTGAGTAATGTTTTTCTCAGATGATGTATGAACTAAGCTGCGGAATTTTCACACATTTCATGATAACGATGGGAAAATAATCTCTGCTTCCACAATAACAATTTTGAGAAGGAGATGAAGTGTTCCGCAAGATACATATACGAAGTATCAGTATTCCTTTGAACATTTTTCTCAAACAACAAGCTGAAATACTTTTATCTCTCACTGGTGTCTGTGTATGGGCAATATCTTACACTGGGACCTCTAAAATGTAGAGCTGTGAGATCTCCATTCAGAGATCAGCAAAAGAGTAAGGGTCATTAACAATGCCAAATATTTTCTGCTCTAAAAATGCAAAGAATTGCTTGTCATTACTTCCTAAAATAAATCCTCTGTTCTTTCTTTTTCTATCTTTTCACCTCATAACATTTCTGCTTTCTGTAATGTTGAGACACAAAAGAATCAGCAAGGGGCTATAGTAAACACAGGTAATAACAGTACAAACATGCTTTNTCCTCAAACTGCTGTCTCAGCTCCTGGGCCTAGTTTAAAGACACAGAAAGGCCCAAGATTCGTTGTTCCTGGTGTAGAGTAGGCAATATGGTGATATGGGATACATCATAAAGTCACCCCAAGACAAACATTTTTATGACAACCTTCTCCCTTCCTAGAATTTCAAGAAATACCAGATGGCAATTCTATGGAAATTCCACTGCTATTCTGTTTTCCACAAGGTCAGTTGTTGCTGTTACTTGCCATTATTTCTGTTTATTGCACCTCTTTTTCTCTCTTCTACCATTTTATTTTATTCCATTTATATTACTCACTTTGTTCTTCCTTTCTATTCTAAGCTCATTTGATTCCTTTGTGAATCTGCTGACTACAACTGACTTTAAAACTAAGCAAACTCTTCTGGCTTTGTGGTTTTTTGGTAGTTGTTGAGTTTGGGGGATTTTTATTTTGTTGTTTGGGTTTTTTCCCAATTGATATAGAAATGTTGGTTTATTTTTCAACTCACCTTCTAGCTGAAACTAGTAAGAGAAATGACACTTGAAAAAAAGTCTTTGTCTATTTTTTTAATAAAAACACTTCTTTTGAGACAAAACATTAGTCTTGTTAAGAGTCTTCTGATTTCTTATATCAGAAGAATGTCTGAACTGGAAATTATTTGGTACACTGAATGTATTGTACCTCATTGCTTGAGAAACAAAAAAATCTCAGTCTAAACTGAAAAAATGAGGATGTTTAGTCCAGTCAAGGCAAAGGCTACAGTATCACTGCACCAGCAAAAGGACTGAGTTTTTTGCAGTTACACACATTCAAGCACAGTTTGTAGTTTACACTTTCACCCAATATGGTCACTTAGAGTATGATTCTGAACATATGCAACAGCTTTTTCTCAAAATAGGGACACTCATCAAAAGCAATGGCATTACTACTTTGAAAGTCAGGCATAACAATGTCTTCCACTCTCTTTAGCACGTGCATTGACATTTAACATATCTAGAAAAGAACAAGTGAGTCAGGAGAAAAGTGGGAACTCAAGCAGCAGAGGTATTTAAGTGATTGAGTTTTAGATTTGGAAAATTATGCAGTGGGTAGGTAATCTCGGCAAGAATCATGCATGCTTTGTTGGAGAAACAACAGAGCAAAGCACAAATAGTCCAGGAGGTTCCTCAAGAGCATTGACCATGACTTCATGACACAGGTGATGGAGAAGCAATTGAGGAAAGATATGCTGCTGGATCTTATACTAACAAACAGGGCAGGCCTAGTTGGAGATATGAAGACTGGGGACAGCCGCACCTGCAGTGACCATGAGGTTGCAGAGATCAGTATCTTGTATAGAGGAAGTAGGGCAGCAAGTAAGATTGGAACCATGGATTTCAAGAGAGGTAAACAGCCTCTTCAGAGACTATCTTGGATGAATCCCATGGAAATAGGCCCTGCAAGAAAGAGGAGCACAAGAAAGCTGGTTAATATTCAATGATCCCTTCCATCAGGCTCAAGAATAGTGTATCACAATCAGCAAGAAATCAGGTAAAGGGTGAAAGAGACCTGCATGGGTGAAAAAATTCTGCCAATACTTGGGTACAATCAGGAGGCACACATAAGGTGGAAGCAGGGACAGACCACTTGAATATAGGATATTGTCAGATTCTGTAGAAATGAGATAAGAGAGGCCAAGGCCCATCTGGAGTTAAATATGGCCAAAAATGTCAAAGACAGCAACAAGATTTTCTTCAAATAAATCAATAAGAAAAGGAAAACTAACAAAAATGTGGGCTTCTTACTAAATAGGATGGGGACCCTGGTGACAGAGGATGCAGAGAAGGCAGAGATAGTGAATGCCTTCTTTGTACAGGTTGTCACTGACCATAACAGCTCTCAGGAATCTACTAGGAAACCAGGGAGGAATGGTTGATCCCAGAGTGCTGTGAAACCATTCAGAAGGATTTCAACAGGCTGGAGAGTTGGGCATTCAGTAGTGAGCCTGCATCCTAGACATAACACACTCCCTGAGTATTTGCTACAGTACCCATGTGCCTGAAAAATCTTACATAAAAAAGTTAGGACACATACTAATATAGTCAAGAAGAGAGAGCACTTCCTTATCTGCTTCCTTATGTGAATCTATGGAGACTAACTACAATCTAGAAAATTCAGCAGGAAATCCTTTTAAATACCCACTGAACTCACTAACTGCAGTTACAGTACATGCTCCCAGAGTGCTTTCAAAACTACGCAGTAATTAAATACTAATAAACAAATTTCAGTTGAGGAAAACAATGAGTAATGCATGACATTACCCTTTAACCTTTAAAGTCGTGGTTTGACTCTGGCTAAAAGCCGAGAGCCCACACATAGATCTAAAATTTCTCAGAGAAGGGGAAGAAAAAACCCTCGACTTTTTGTGATAAGGATTACAAACAACTGTTTATTAACTACTTCACACAAGCGAAACAGGCTCTAACTTAGAATATTAAGTATTAACTACTACTACTACTACTACTACTAAAATCAGAGCTTAAGATTTAAGACTGGGAAGTTTGATAGATGTTACAGACACCTTTCTCCCCCCACCCCTTCCTTTTAAGATCTTTCACC
>WEIV01010827.1:0-56899 GCA_013390005.1 Calyptomena viridis | reverse complement strand
GATCTCTTCTTCCCACGACCCACAGGACTCTATCAGGCCCCTCTGCTCCAGCAAATGTCCCGCAGGATCACAGCCTCTCTCCTTCAGCACTTCTGCTCCGGCGTAGAAATCTCCCAATCTTTCCACGGCTGTGCTACGAATCTTCCCTCCTATGATCCCCCACAGTTTTCCTGGGGCCGTATTCCAGTGTTTAAGGCATCTTCTCTTTCTCCTCTCTCCGACCTTGGTGTTAATCAAACTTCCCACCCTCCTTTCTCTTAAGCTGCCATGATGTTCTGCCTAGCTTTTTTTCTTCTCCTTCTTAAATACGTTATCACAGAGGCGTTGTCGGCTGACCTTGGGCTAGCTTAGAGCAGAGAAAAACTCCAGCAGCTTCTTAAAGAAGCCTCTCTCCTAGCTCCCCCCAACTAACAAAAAACTCTGGCTACTTAAAACCACAACAAGGTGAGAACTTCTGCGCCTTTACAGAAAATCTAAGTCATTCCAAATGTTTTACAAAACATATTATTTAATCCATTTTTAAAAACATTTTAGAACACTGTAGAACAAATAATTTTTTTTCTCCCTCACTTCCCATAATATACCACACTCAGTTTTAGATATTTCCTTTTGGCCTCTCTTTGACTCTAATTATACTGCTGAACATCTATAGCCATGGTTTCCATGAGGAAGAGATGAGTGTTAAGAATTTATCATGTACTTCTATGTAGTTTGCTGGGAATCTTCTTACAAAAGGAAAGAGTTAGCTTCCAACAGTCTACTTCAGCAATGGTTCTGGCATCAACAATAGCTGAGAACCTTAGCTTTTGTCCTTTTGCCATTACACACACAGAAGTGAATCTGGCACTGACAATTAATTTACTTATCTTAAACTATGCCACTTTACCTCCTTGTTTCTTATTCTTTGATTGAAATAAAGGGGAAAATGGTAATGAACAAAACCTCCACTTTACGTTACGTCCCATTACCATGTAGAGTGCTTTGCTAGTGCACTCTTAAACCTCTTTTAAGCCCAGATCACTGGGCTTAAGCGGCATGGAGAGACCTGAATGACATCTTTCCAACCAGGTAATCAATAAAGAAAACTCAATGTTTGTACAATCTCACTGAAATGATTGAAGCATTTTTTAATTGCTCTCTGAATGGGTAAAAATGTTCTGTGAATCAGCTTCTTATACATTAACAGTGGAATAGTCACTGTCCTCAACTTCTGACAGAAAGCTAATGGTGAGGGAAATTCTGGGGCACCAAGCACAGTTTTGACACATGGGAAGGATGGGTATTTGTCATTTAAGAGAAAGGACAGCAAAACAGCAGGGAAGTTAAAGGCCAAAGAGAGTTCAACAGGCTTTAGTTCAATTGCCTGTAAGGGGACATGATACATCTTGTTTGCAAATATTTGATTCTTTTCAACTTCTGCACAGCTACAATACAGCATAGTGTTGGAAAATATATAGTCTGACCATTGTGCAAAGCTCTTAGAAAGAACAAGCAGGACATGGTATCAAAAGATTTAATATAAGTATTCCGGACACCAAAAATATTATTAGATGTCCTCTTGCTTAAAAAAACAGGGGAATTGTTGTGGCGGTGCATTCCTTCGATTATTGTGTTTGTTATAATCTCTGTACAGTTCTGTTATCCCTGTTATATGTCCAATGGACTGCTCGGTCATCCCCTTTTCCTTCCCACACTGCTGGCACCTTCCTGGTTCTGTATCCTCCCCAAAATTACCCTATCTCCTCCCCTAGCTTGAAAATGTTCCATCCCCAATCCATATTTGTACCTTAGCCCCGCCCACCCTTCCAGAACTCTCCCTGCCAGTCCTGCTCACTTAGTAGCTGATAGGCTTGAGTAGAGTAGTAGGCCACTGGCTTCCCCACGATGTAATCCTTTCCTAGTCCCTCCTTCCCTTTACACCCATTGGTCCTTTCCCACTCTCCTCCCCTCAGTTTTTCCCAGTATTTAAACCCCTGCACAGAGCCAAATGGTGCTCTCCCTGGTTGGTTTCTTTAGAGGCTAGTCCTCTGAATAAACTGTTCCTGTTTTACCCAACCATCGAGGGTCGCTCTTAATCCTTTGCTCTCCAATAGCTGTGCCCTAACACCAAAACTGAAGAGGATTGCGAGTGGGTAGCTTTCCTCTGAGCCTTAGCTGCCTCTGGGCTGGTCATCTCTTGGCGAGTGACCTTGAGCCCTAAGGTGGCCCACTCCTACCGGGTGCCCCTCAGCCGGACAGCTGGAGCTAGCCTGAGGCTGAAGAGGAGTTCAGGTTGCCATCCCTGAGGCAAGCCACCGCGGCAAAGTGTAATGACCAAAACCACAAATCTTGTCAGTGTGCTACTTCGACCCAGCTGCAAACCCGTTTTGCTCAATGAGCCATTTTCACTAGCTAGAAAGTGGACAGAACTGACTAAGTGTGCTTTGCCACACATCCACTTGATCCATTCTGGAAAAGGTAGTCTACTGTTACACTTATATATTAATATTCTAGATGAAACTTGCTGCTTACTTTTGCTGTGTTACCACATGGGTTCTGATCATAACTAGCATTATTCCATCTTATCTTTTGCAACTATGTATAAGCATTAAAACATTGTATCCAAGGTTTTTTAAAATACTCATAGATCTGTTTATCACTAGGAACTTGCACCTTGGATGGATTAACAGGTCAAAACCAATGGGCTGAACAACAATTTGTCCAAGTGATGGTAATTTCTGCAAAAAGGCAGGTTCTGGTAAAGCCAATGGCATATGTCCTATGAAAAGCATCATGTAGAACCCCTGTGTGCTCAGAATGTAGAAAAATCAGTGGGAGTGACAGAGGATTTTTATTCTTTTATTTCTGAAATTTAAACCACTATGATTTTCTTTTGTGTCAGACAAAGGATAGCTGCTGAAATATTTCTTACCTTGCTTACAAGAGGAGGGACTGGTGACTCTATAATGTTCTGTCCTTGGGTTAAAATCTAATATAAATTTATAATTCAACTAACCATAAAGGCTATTCATCTGAAATGATAAAGCATGAAAAAGATTTTCAAGGATATATATGAATATATATAAAAAACCCCACACTAGAAAAAAAAAAATTATTTAACAGTAAAGGTCTCTATTAGGAGAAAATGGAAAATGTATGGAGGTCAAGCATTTTGATACATGCCACCTTAAGCTGGGAGCATTAAAGATGCTCCAGTGTAACAATGATTTTTGTACCAACTGTCATTAGTTTATAGATCTGCTTCTAGGAGTTCTCCATGAACTCTATCTTTCCAAGCTCTGTGAAGAGATGTTCTGCCAGTGCCTACAAGCATGCATCCACAGCATCCTGTCTGGAAGCATTAGTCTTCACCTCTGAGAAGTGGCCTAGAAGAGGCTTCTAAAGATCACGGAGATTAACTTGAAGGCGTCTCTGGAAATAGTCATGTTAAATGTCCTTCTAGAGCAGGATCATTTGGAGCAGATTGCCTGGGACCATGTCTAGTCACCTCTCAGGGAAATTTCACAATCTCTCTGCAAAACCCATGCCAGTACACAATAACCTTTACAGTAAAAGAATTTTTCTTGTTTTTAAATTGAGTTTCTTATATTTTGGTGTATGCTGATTTCCTCTTGTCCTACCACTGGCTACCACCAAGAAAAGTTGAGCTCTTCTATACTCCCCACATTAGATATTTATACGTGTTGTAATAGGATCCCACATGTCTCTTATACTCTACTAATTTTCCCCAGTCAGAAGAGCTAAAAAGGCTGTGAATTTAAATGCTACATGGAAATATGAAAGTTGAATTTCTGCCCTGTGTAGTCCAGGGTAACATTTTCTTTGTCCAAGCAAATGCAGAGGCACCACATAACATGGCATTGATACAGTTGGTGATAGCTACATACTTTAAAGGAACACGGCTACTATAGAAGGTGATTGCCTCAGGATGAGGCTTGTTTAGCTCTTAGAAAAAAGTTTACAACTTCAGGATAAGGTTCAGGGCCAATGACGCCATTCTGCGAAAGCCACCCAATAGAAAACATTTAAGACTAATGTGGTCTCTGTTTTCTCATTGGCTGACTCTCATGATGTATTTGCTCAGCAGTTTGTGAGGCTCCAGACCTCTCTCGATTTGCAGCCCCGGATAGTACAGGCAGAGCAAACACATTCTTCAGGTGGAAACCTAAGAGGCAACACACCAAAAAGTTCAGAGTTGAAATGTGTGTTCTATCTATTTAGCTCTTTTACTCTTATTCCATTTCTTACTATGCTTCTACTTAAAAAACTAATGATGCTTTTTTGGGGGTGGAATATATTCTGTTTTTTTTATTAAGGAGGTTGCTACTCATCTTGTACCCTTTCACTACCGTGACTTGACATAAATAGAAGTCCTTTTTACATACTATTTCATTTACTACTTTAAAGAGTTTTAAGGTCACATTACCTCTAGGTAACAAATAGTCAGAACACTTAACATCAGCACACTGCATGAAAATAGAGTAAGATAAGCAAAATGCTAAGGATACAAATAGAAAACAAACAAGTAGCACAAAGCTTTCTGTAAAAGCTGTAACTAAGTTTGTCAAAGATTGTTCTTAATGTTCTCTAATCTTTAAGAAATAGTTTTTCTCATGAGCTTAAGAGATATTAGCAGTATGGAATATCAGATCTCAAATGGCTATGCCAGATAGAAAGGCTTACACAAAGAGAAATCATTGGGTTTCATATGTACATTATTTCACTGTGCCGAATCCTAAAAAATAGTGACTTTGCTGCCACCATGGGAAGTAGAAAAGTCCCTTCCCACCAAGTTTAAAATATCTGTGGAGAAACAACACTAGATAACACGAAAAAAAGCTGCAAGTTATAATTCCCCATTAATGGAAAAGGGTTTGAAAAGTTCAAATTTAGTCAGCAGGAAACATTTCTAAATATGTCTAAGTAACTGGAAGTGCTGCCAACAGTGGATTAGCACTATACTGCACACAATTCCTCATGCCATACACCGGAGGATATATGGAACAATGGGAATAAATTAAAATGTAATCTTTCATTTTCGTCTGTCATTTTTCAGAACTCCATAAGATGCTGTTCATACAGAACTCAAACAGAAGCCTTTTAATTGTGCTGAAGGGAAGCCGGATACTATTCTGGTTTCGTACACAGAAAAGACAGAAAGTTTGGACCTTCTCAATGATCAGTAGTGTTCAAGTGTATATGAGTTTAGAATTGTTAAAATTTAAATTAATGAGTTAAATAGACTTCTTTTTTTTTTTTCTTCTTCTTCTTAAATTTAGGGAAATCCTCTTGTTAGCGTCCAGTTGAAAAAACTAGAAACATGACCTTACTCCCTTATACTAGGCTTAAATAATTAATACAAATCAATGCTTATTTGTGGTATGACTTTACACTGTACATCTTATTAATGCAATAAAAATCTTCAACCTCACCAACATAAAAATAAGCATCAGAGGTTTTTCATATCTTTGTGCTCCTAAAGACTGCTGACCAAACCAGATGACTTCTTCTGCAGACATCACTTAGAATTCCATCAGCTGATAATGGGTACATTACTGAAACAAAGCCACGAACTCCCACCATAAACAACAGGTTTTTGTGTTTCTTGTGATCGGAAGTTAAAACACTGGAAAGGTTTACTGGACAGACATAGATTCACCAGTGTTACATGGAAAATCTGTTATGCCAGCTATCCCTCTTGTACATCTTAGAAATGTGTAAAGGAACATTATTCAGTATTTCTTATCCATACAAAAAATAGGATGAATATGTCCCTGTTACAAACCAACATTTTCCAGCACTTAAAATGTTTAAAAATACAAACAGAAAGTATTACAAATTAAAGAAAGGTGTGAAAGAGACAATGGGACTCATTTTATTCTCACTTACACATGTAAGAAGAATTAGTGCAAAATCTATGCAATTATACTCGTGTAAAAGTGGCAGAGGAGAGGAACTGAGTACATTGTAAAGAACATACAGTAAATCATTTACTCATTTAATGTAATCTGCTACATGAGTCTTAGGTGTAGTGATAGACAAAGGCAAAGGAGAACACAAAGTTGGCTTTGATTGATCTAGCACCTAAGCTGGATGAGTTGGATCATCCCTATGAACTCTGTGGGTGCCGAGCCATTACAGCTCCCTCAGTAATTAATGACCGTAATCCACTCATAAATCTGTCATGAGTTACACAAAAGGGGCCGTTGATACTGAATTAATATCAGAAAATATTATGCAAAATCAAGAATGAAATACATTAACCTTCACAGTCTTTGATATGGAAAGCTGTTAATTTTACAACTGAACAAAAAGTATGTAACCAACTATATCATGAACTGTACATGTGTGAATTTTCACTGAATTAACCCACAGCACAGTGCTGGAGAACATATTTAAAATTTCATATGTTTATAAATAGATATTTTTCTATTTACAAAGTTGACTACGACCTCACTCACTACTACATACACAAAATACTGAGCATGATCAACCCTTTTCTACATGGCACATAAAAAAGACATAAAAGCAAAACCAATACAAAGTCTACTCAAGACAAGATTTTGAAAAAGTGAGGCCAGCGAGACAGAAAAGCAGTAGCAACCATACAATAGTCAGTGACATTATCATGCAAATGAGTATAAGAGTAGAAAGTAGCTGATAGAAATATCTGGCACCTGTTGCCCAAATAAGAAAAGCAAAGTGAATCCTGACAGGGTAATGAACACAAAAGACTCTCATCAAGCCTAGCATTATTGAACATTGGTAAAACACCTGAGGTGAGTCTCTGCTCCAAATAGCATTTTAAAATCCAGGGTAGTGATGATTTGCTGGATAAGGAATAAATGATTGCTAAGATCCACTAACTGATTTTTCAAGATATAGAAAATTAACAAGTCCTGCTCTGCCACTGGCAGTGCAGTCTAACAGCTAGTTAGAACATATGAAGGTTGAAAGCTTTTAAAAAGATTTTGTAGAATCATGGAATGTTAATGTTGAAAATGTTAATGTTGAAAAGGATCTTAAAGATCATCTAATCCCAATTACCACTGCCAAGGGCAGGGACACCACTTGCTCAAGGTCTTATCCAGCTTGGCCTTGAACAGAGCCAAGGCTGGGGCATCTACAACATTCCTGGGCAACCCGTTCCAGTATCTCACCACCCTCACAAAAAAGAACTTCCAGTCTAAATTTTCTCTCTTTCAACTAGTACCCATTACTACTTTTCCTATCACTACAATTCTTGACAAATAATTCCTCTCCAGTTTCCCTGTAGGCCCCCTTTGGATACTGAAAGGTTGCTATGAGGTTTCCACACAATCTTCTCTTCTTCAGGCTGAACAGCCCCAAATTTCTCAGCCTGTCTGCATAGGGAGCATGCTCCAGTCCTCTTATCAACCTCATGGCCTCCTCTGAACTTGCTCCAACAGTTGCATGTCCTTCTTATGTTTGGGGCACCAGAACTGGACGTAGTTCTCCAAGTTGGGTCTCACCAGAGCAGAGTAGAGGGGCAGAATCACCTCCCTTGACATGCTGGCCACACTCCTTTTGATGTAGCCCAGGATTCTGTTGGCTTTCTGGTCTGTGTGTACACAATGTTGTTGAGTTTTCCATCAACCATCACCTCCAAGTCTTTTTCCACAGGACTGCTCTCAATCATTTCTTCACCCAACCTGTAGATGTGTCTGGGATTGCCACGACCCAGGTGTAGGACCTTGCTCTTTGCTTTGTTGAACAGGTTCAACAAAGGTTCATACAAGCCTGTGGCGGCGCATGTTTTATGTTTGTTATTCCTCAAATGGACTGTTCCGTTACCCCTATCCCACAGTTAGTTTAATCCATGATTTGTATCCTCCCCTTGAATGTATCCACTCCCCCCATTACTCCTCCCATCCTTCGGGTATGTTCCTTAGTTACTCCATATATGTAACCCAGTCCTTCCCACCTTCTAGAACTTTCCCCTCTACTCGGTAGCTCATAAGTCCACCGAGTAGGCCCCTGTTCCCTATTGGATCCAAATGATGTAATCCCTTCCCTGGACACTCCTGCCCCTTATTCCCATTGGTTATTCCCTTACTCCTCCCCTAGTTCCAGCAAGGCTTTATAAGTTGTAACACAGACTGTTTCTGTGCCTTTTCTGGTTGCTCCCTTTGGTGCTTAGAGGGCTCTGTGGTCACACTGCTCACAGAGTGCAAATAAACCCAGACTGCTTCAACCACTAAAGGTCGCTTGCATCTCTTTGCTCGCCGTTGCTGCACACCCTTGCTGGGTTAGGCAGGTCTGACGCAGCCCTGCCTAACCCTGAAGCACCACTCAGCCAGTCTCCTTGCAATAGAGGGGCTTTTCTCTGGGTGGTGTCTCCACTCCTACCGAGGTGACCATCGGCCGTTGCCATTGGTGCTAGTCGGGGCTGAAAAGGAGTAGGCATCAACTGAGGGACCGTGGCACAAGCCCACCTCTCAAGCCTGTCCAGGTCCCTCTGGATGGCATCCCATCCCTCCAGGGCATTGACTGCACCACACAGCCTGGTGTCATCAGTGACTTGCTGAGGTGCACCAATCAGTGCACCAGTCAGTGACTGTCCATGTCACTGACAAAGATGTTGAGCAGAGTTGGCCCCAGCACTGACCTCTGAGGGACACCACTCGTCACTGGTGTCCATGTGGACAATAAGCTGTTGACCACAACTCTTTGTGTGCAGCCATCCAGCCACTTCTTTATTTATCAAGTGATCCATCCATCAAACCCGTCTTTCCAATTTTGAGACAAGGATATCACATGGGACAACATCCAATGTTTTGCATAAGTTCAGTAGATGATGTCAGTTGCTCTGTCCCGGTCCACCAATGCTGTAGCAACATCATACAAGGTCACCAAATTTGCCAGGAATGACTTCCTCTTTGTATAGCCATGTTGCCTGTTACCAATCACTTCTTTGTTTTCCATGTACCTTAGCATAGTTTCCACGAGCATCTGCTCCATGATCTAACTTGGTACAGAGGTGACATTGGTCTGTAGAGTCACACATCTTCTGCTTTCTCCTTTTTAAAAATGAGGGCTAAATTTCCCTTTTCCTAGTCATCAGGAACTTCACCTGATTGCCGCAATTTTTCATCAGGTCCCATGGACTTCATGTTCCTCAGATGGTCTTGAATCTGATCTCCTCCTACAATGGGCTTGAGGTCTTCATTCTCACAGCCTCTGCATTTGCTTTTCCCAACTTGCATGGTGTGGCTGGAGCACTTGCCATTGAAGACTGAGGCATAGAAGTCATTAAGAACCTCAGTCAGCTATTTGTCCAGGGGGCAAAGATATTCTCATATCAATTGTTAAATAACTATGCTAATTAATTATTATTAATTAGCTTTAATAATTGGTTAAATAATATTCATTTTTAATTGTGTTACTAATTATTAAATAATTACGCTACTATGAAGAGAAGCTACTCTAGGTTGCTTTATTTCAAGTAAGCTGAGAGGCTGGAGAAGGACACAAGATAAATGGTTTTTTCCTCAGGATAATAGAGTGTGAAAACATGATTAGGCACATTTTACATTTGCAATTTCTTTTGCATAGGAATGAGTCCATTATTTTTCAGCAAGCCATTTACAAAATTAGCACACCATGTTCATATACAGCTAGATATATGCTCACTGTAGGCAATGAGGCATACTATCAATATGCAAATCTGTCTGTGTGTTACTCAAGCTGTTGAGATGTGTGACAAATTGCTTCGATGTTACACATCATATCTAGGTGAACACTGGCTTATGGCTAAAAAGTTCCCTTTTTTTTTAATGGATTATCTCGTTTGATTTCTGCCACATATGAGACACACTAATTAAAAAAACAAACCAAACTCCAACAATGACAAAACCTGGTGTCAGTCTACACAAAAAGTAATAGTGCATCATTCCCCCAACATCAGTGCACTGACAACCAGTTAATTCCCTCCTCAAAACTTTGAGTGATACTTTTTAACTTTCCTTCATAAGAAAAGAATGGGTTATCCCAACAGAAAAAAAAATTACAAATCAACGCATGTATGTGGGAGAAGAGCAAACTCCTTGCTGCCACACTTTTCAGAGTTGAGAGGGCACAAAAGAATCTGCTAGCATTTTGGAGTGAGGTTTTTTGTTTGTTGGTTGAGGGGTTTTTGTCTTCTACTGTTGTGTAAAGTCAACATGCTCATCTTGTTTCATATTCATCTGCAAATATGAAATTATTTGAAATCCTTCATCAGAATTTTCTTTTGCTGGAGGGACAGGTGACAATGCACAGGCAAGAAATCAAATAAGTTATCAAAGCAAGATATCTGTCTTCTGTCTCTGAAAACCAGAGAAGCTCTGTTTCACCAGGGAAAAAAACCGTTTATCAACTGAGAAGTTTTCCATGACTGTATGATCAGACTTTCTCTCATTAACAATGCAGATATGTGGTAGTAGCTGAATATTTAAAGACAGAGCATGTACATAGGTGAGAAAAGAGGTTACAACACATACATTAAAAAAAAAAAAGTGCCTTTATTAGGGCTTTTTATTTGATTTTAGAAAGCTTATGTTTATTTTATTAATAAACTTCTCTGTTAACACTGATCCAGCCTAGCCATTTATTTGAATGGAACCGAGTCAGCTCAGAGCTGAGGGCATGACCAAATTACTTTCAAACTTCTATCATTTAATGTGTCAAAGGAAAACGTTGCTATGCAAACTGTCAGTCCAGATACCTGTTATAGTTGTCCCTATAAATGTGAATAGAATACTCTATGATCAATCCTGTGCAACTACAGCAAACCTGCAAATTAAACTGTAAGAGCAAGGTCATTCAAAGACAGCAGTGACATTTATGGAAAGTTTTACATTTGATTAAAAAAGACAAAAATTGAGCTAGATAGGCATGACTAGAAGCAGTAGAGGCTAAATTATTCTGTATAACTCTGTGGTTCAGAAATACAAATTAGCTGATGCTCAAGGCAATGAACTGTTGAAGCTTCAACTTGAAAAGTTCTGCCTATTCCTATTACTAAGAATTGAAGTATTTGTCAATACTTCTCACATGCCACATATGTCCATGCAATGACACCCTGCAGGACATGAGTGACAAGTATTTAACTACAACTTCTCCAAAATATACCACAATCCTAGGCAAGACTCTTCACAATTCTGACATTTACTTTCAGATAAATAAAAATACATGGTGATGAATAGAGCAGTGAACTTCAGATTTGCAATTAACCTCTGTTTTGAATGTACTGTGTGGAGATATGACATGGGCAAGATCCATCAAAATGGTGCAGATATCACAGTGGCAGAGCAATGAGGCTCAACACAATCACACACACACACACACTCTTACCAGTATTGGTATACCTACAGTATTTTTTGTCACATAATTATTATCAGAGATGAAGAAGGCAATTAAAATATAGTGATTTTTTTTAAACCTACCTGAAGATCCTAGCTTCAATTTTTAATGGATAATGACAGCCATATTCCTCCTTAAATATTGTTAGTGCTGAGAAGAGAAAATCAGGTTTGCATATTTTAAACAAAAGAGTACCATGATGGTATTTTCACTCATTTATTTTGTCAAAAATTATAAACTGAAGTTTTATTTATAACATTCGGCTTCTATGCTGAAATTTTAATTCTTTAAGCCAATTCTATATTGCAATATGAGTTTCAACCAAGTTTTCACTTAATTAATTTTAGTTCTTAGAAGGTCTGTTTCTCTTTGAATTTTTGATGTAATTTCAAGTAAACCAGTATCCAATTTAAACAAAATGTCTGTTCTAAAACAGCATAGTCACATAGAAACTACACAGAAACTAGTTGTTTCTATATGTTATACTATAGGGTGTGTGCTATAGTTACTGCGATCCTTCACAATATAAACTACCTAGCAGTTCTTGAAAAAACTCTTAGCAGTTAATGTGAAAGATGTATTTCTAAGAAGTGAACCATAATTGTAAAAAAGGTCAGAAAATACTAATATAGTACATTTTAAGACAGAGAAAGAATGCATCATCATCCATTTCCATTTTACAAGATCATTTTTCCTAAAGCACAGGGTCACAAAAATGTAATCTATTAGCCCTTGTCTAAGTTCTAAAAATCATTAACGTCTTTGTTTTAAGAGATCATAATATCAAGATGAAAATCTTGAAGGCTTGTCTTCATGGTCTAATTATGATAAAAATATAACTTTTAAGCTCTTCAGAACAAATCTACAAAGAAATAATCAAATTCACTTTCTTTTCAAAATTCAGATTTGAGTGAAGTTAACTATATTTGCTGTTTACAGATCTAATGTTCAGAAACTTAAATTCCCTTGGCTTTATATGTCAATTCTTTTGTACATTGAAGTCAAAGGCAAAATTCCAGTCAACTTCAGTAAAGTTCTAGAAAATCTCATACAAAAATTTCAAAAACCACTCTAACTCTACAAATAACAATTCAGAAATGTTTGCATGTTTAAATACATTGACATCTGTTAGTTTACATCTTCCAAACAACACCAAAATTTTATTTTAATAAACCATTCTGTAATTTCTTTATTAAAAATCTTCTCATAACTAAAGTTAATAAAATTTTACCATTTCTGAAAAACACATTTTTCCCCACTGTAATTTTTAAGCATTTATTGCATCTGTCAAAACAGCACATGGACAGAAGAACATTTGAAGTAGAATACTCAAATAAACATTTTGCTTTTGCCTTTTCTTTATCCTAAACAAAAAATCAGGAAAATTATTTTAAGCTGAAGCATTATAGTAAGAATGGCATCTTCATTATTAAAAGACTACTTTCTGCAGAAGGTAGAAAATGATAAACAGTTTTAGTAGTTTGGGCAGGAATACGAGACAAAAAAATGCATAGACAGAAACTTTATTAACTATATATGTATATAATATATATTTTACATATATATATAAATGAGGCAACACAACAAAAAAGAAGCAACAAAACAAGACAAAAGTCAAATTCTCAACACTTATAAATCAAAACGATTGCTCCCGAGGCCTGGGTTGCAGCAGCAAAGTGTCCAGGGAAGCCACAAGGGCTCTCCAGGGCTGGAGGTGCCACGGGAGGGAGCTAGGGCTCCCGGGGACTGGGTAGGGGTTTAAGGTTTAAAATGTTCTTTTCAAACCGGGAAATAGCTGCAGGCAGAGTCGTCTCGGGGGGCAGGGATGGTGGCTGAAATACTCAGCGACCACAGCAAGAGGCAGGAGAGACCCACCGGGTGTCCTCGGTGAGTCCGAAGTGGCTCTGAGTAATGGCCGTCGAAAATCCCACCTCCTCGTCCCCGGCTCCGCCCCTGCTCCGTTCGCGCGCGCGGGAAAACCACTCCGGCTCCGGCCACGTGTCCGCTCTGACGGCCGGCACAGCTCCCTGCCCGCACCGGGGTCCCGCTCGCTCCTATGTGCACCGCACTGCCTGTCTGGGAACACGCCTGTCCTGGGTATGGTCTGTCCCCCTGCACCCTGCGGCACTGGAGCCCTTCTTCCCTAGAGCAGTGGGAGCGACGCCGCGGCGCAGGGCTGGGGGAGCTGCCTTACACAGGCGCTGCCAAGTTGTCCCCTCCCCAGAGCAGCATGCGGGAGTGGCGGCAGGGACCTCCCGGCACTGCTCCAACCAGCCAGAGCCCCACTTCAGGAATTGGCCCTGGGGAAGCCATAGGCAAACCCCATTCCCCCCAACTGAAAAGGGAAAGAGTTTAAAAAGAACACGGTACTACGACCGTAACAATAGTGATTGTAATTTATCTTTTTTCCCTAGACATTAATTAGGTCACGTTTTATTTTGCTGTAAGACATCTAAACACTTTTGTTCTTTGCTTGTTCATTATTTGAAACTTTGATCTTTGGTTTCATTCCTGCATTTAAAAAATTCATTGAACATGAATAATAACAAGGAGGAGGATATCGATCAAGTAAAAAAAAAAAATTGTCCTAAACCAGATTACATTTAGTCCTGTGTCTACAGCAAGAAGACATATTGGACAGACTCTGGTTAGACTGAAATGAGTAGCTAAAAGTCACAGCTACCTCGGGGGGGATCAAGTCTTTCACTAAAGTGGCATCAAATCTTTGTGGTGTTTTTCAAGTGATGCAAGAGAAATTATTTTTAAAATAATTCATACTTATTGCAAGACTGCCAACAATTCTTTAAGGAATAAAAGTGTTTTCAAGAAATTACAGATGCTATCTGAAGTAATGCTACAGAAAATTAATATTCCTAGTTGCCATTTTCTGGACAAGAAATCATTATGATTGCTACATATCTATCATCAGGAAATGATTATTCATTTATTCTCTCATATGCATGAAACTACTGGAAGTTTCGCCATTACTCTATTCCTCATTTGTACCAGTCTGCCATTGTATATGTATTCTATGACATTGTTCTTACAGCTCTGATACTAGAAAACAATCACTTCAAGGTCTTCTATGCTACATGTACTGGTTATTCATTTTAATACTGTAAAAGTTTGGAAATATGTGAAAAATGGTACTGCTAACTTTGTCCCAGATCATTTGTAATACCTTAATTTTTTGAAGTGTATTCATAATGAACTCAAAATAAGTTTGCATGGCAATATACTACTCACACCTTTGTGAGCTTACCATTACTTATTAGTGTAAAACATGCTTTAACATCAGATCATAAGGAGTTTAATATCCAGTTTTGAGTGTAATTTGATTTATGGCAATAGCTAATAGTTAAGAGTTCATGATATTCAAGAAAAAATGGAAGGATTTAATATCTTCTTTCTTAAAATAAGAAATTAAGTATGGAGCAGAATGCCCAGTAAAATGTACTCCACACTATTGGGATGCGGTTAAAGCTGATAATTCTGGAAGGGTGCTTAATCCCATAGCAAAATTCAAATTATCAAATAGCTTTCATATTCAGTACTGAGTGTTGATGTTTATGAATTCGTTAATTTGCAAACTAATCTTGATTCACCTTTGCTGCCAACATTTGAGCTGTTTGAGATTATATCTGAACTAATTGATTCCTTCTTCCCTAGTTGTATGCAACTTGACAGTTTGACCAGAGATCCAGTGATTTGTTGGGTAGAAATGCCATGCCATTGGGCTGCATGCATGAGCCTCACTGGGCATGTTAGACATAGCCTGGCAGTTTCAAATTATTGCATGTATGGACAAAAATAAAGTGTTTATGAGAGACAGCCTGTAGGACACTCCAATTTCTGGTTAGTCACTCCAGTCAAACATTTTTCTCACTGCTGCTGCAAGATGAAGCAATGTGTCAACAGCTCTGTTCAGCTTTCAATGATGTAAAAAGTTAGAATAAACAGCATGAAAGCAGTATTGGGCAGGATAAGTATTGGGGTGTAAGGATAGTAAAGTTTAATGCAAAGAAGATTCTAAGATTTTGAGCTACGAGGTGGTAACTGCACTGAAAAAAAAAAAATCTGTAATTACAGTAGAGCACTAACTACTTCATTTATTGATGACAGAAAAGCTCTCCAGCCAGCCAGTCACTGAAATAACTTCTAGGCACAGATAAACCTGTCTGAAGCAGGTTATGGAAAACTGCATCTGCAATTCTTAGTCCAGAAAGACTTCTTATTTTCTTACTTTTGTACTGTTTTCGTGGCTTTATTCTAAAGGAGTTGGTGTTTGAGATAACAGAGCAGAGGTTTGAGATTGGGTGTTGCACTACAGAGGCAGCTCAGCCATAGGGACTGACAGCGTTCAGAACCAGCAGATGTGCTGAAGAAAATGCGACCAGCTGCAAATTGTGGGTTTGAATCTGAACTTCTAACTCAAGATATCATTTTACATCCATTTGCTTTGCCAAACGTATTCAGCTATCATACCTGCTTTATCTGGGTCTGCTTCTACTCCTTCCCTTATTTTTTTTTCCGAACGTGATCTTATTTTGACTAATTTTTGGGCAGCACAACTTCACTAGCTTCAGGTAAACTGAATTTGATTTACAGTGGTGGAGTTACATTACAGTTATATCAAGGATTTTACACGATCACTGTCAGCGTTAGACTAATTTTTCAAAAAGCAGATTTCTTCCCCCACTCCCATTTGTTGTCACTGTGGCAACAACATCCAATGGCTTGTTGTGACAACATGGGCAGAGGCAAGAACTGTGATGAAGATGAAGCCATCAAAATACTCCTCTTTGCAACAAATAAAATTCTAAGTAGAATTCTATTACTATTTTCTCTCTGTAAATCTACCTTTTCCATACTATCTTTCCACCAGTTAAAAATCCCTGGTGGCTATTTCTATCCTTGTGATGCATGAATGGTTTTTGCTTCGGCACTTTTAAAATTGGAGAGTGCTGATGCAGAGTTCTCAGGCTAATAAATTCAGGTTTTAGCATTTATGTTGGCTTTTTAAGGCAATATTTTATTACTTCTTGCAATTACAGGAAAGCCCTAAGGGGACCTTGGGTGATATATACTTATAAATATGAATATTGATTCAGTCAGTCAATCTGCCAGATCTTTTTTTATACAGTACAACTACCTTTCAGTGTTCGTCTTTGGTCACTGTAGATAAATAATTCAAAAGGAATTAGAACCATAAATAAAGACTCTGCATACAAAGAATAGTTCTGGCAGAAGATATAGTACATAATAAATATGCACGAGGGCAACTTATTAATAAGATAACCAGTATTCTAGCTTCTCTAGCAGTGCTCTCAATCATGCCATGAACCAGATGCCAACTACGTTCCCTAAAGACTGGCTATTAATTCCTTGGCTGAGCAGCAATATAAGCAACATTACTTTAAACATGGGCTGTTTCTCCTCTACTCTTTAACTATCCCACAGTGCTGAAATGGTAATGAAAAGAGATCTGGAACTCAGCCAGACAGCCATTTGCAATCCAGCCAAGTGGATGTAACTATGCAGTGGTGGTGGAGGGGAGGTTTATGCTTTTTATTAAATTAAGGTTAAATGGACTCGGTTTCTTAAAATTCCTCCTTTTACTGCTCTAAGTATATGGATTACCAGGTGGCCTATTTTCATAGATCCACAAATTGGATAGGACACATGCTACATGGTACTAGTTCAGCAAAAGATTAAAATGCATTCTCAGTTGTAATCTAATGCATAATCCCACACTCATTGAATCAAACATTAAGTCTCATTTTATTTTTGAGAGTGCTAACTAAGTTTGGAGTGAAATTTACATGTAAATGCTTTGCTAGATAAGACATAAGTGTTTTACATTTCCACTATTTCCCTGGCAAATAATTGACAATAAAATAGAAAAATAAAAAAATTGTCAGTGGTATATCTGAAATCTGGTTAAGTTCTGAATATTACAGTAAATGTTGTTCAGTAAGAACAGAAATTTATTGGTTTTTCAACTCTCAAAATAGAATTCATATTCATCAACTGTGCTGCGTTGACCCTAGCTAGTAAGTCCCCGCCTCACTGCTCACTCATTTCTTTCCATGGCAAGATAGGGAAGAGAATTGGAAGGGCATAAATGAGTTGAAGATGATATAATAAAAAAGAAAAGAAGAAGGAGAAAAAAAAAAAAGTGATACAAACACTGTCATCATCTCCCACAAATATACTGATGATCAGCCAGTCCCTCTGCAATGATTACCTGCCCAAAATCTGTCTCCCTTGCAGTTTCAATGATGCTCATGGTGTAACATGATATGGAGTATCCCTTTGGCCAGTTGTGGTCAATTTTCCCCACTGAGTTTTTTGGCAATCACTTGCCCACCCCAACATACTGGTGTGCCAGAGTGAAAGACAGAAAAGCCCTTGACTCTGTATAAGTCCTATTCGGCAATAGTCAAAACATCAGTGTAATCAACAGTGTTTTCGTAACAAATCCAAAACCTAGCACTTTAAGGGCTGCTATGAAGAAAGTTAACAACATTACAAGGTTCCTGAAACACTTTGCTGGTAACTTCCTTCTCTAAGTGATAGAGGAATTAAAAACGAGAGGTGCTATGCTGGACCTTGTTTTCAACAATAAGAAGGGGCTGGTGGGGAATGTGAAATTCAGAGGCAATCTTGGCTGCAGTGACCATGAAATGTTGGAGTTTAAGTTCCTCAGAGCAGTGTGTGTGTGCAGCAAGCTTACTATCCTGGACTTCAGGAAAGCTGACTTGGACTCTTCTGGGATCTGCTTGGTAGAGTGCCATGGGATAAAGCCCTGGAGGGAAGATGGCCCAGGAAAGCTGGTTAATAGACAAGCATTTCTTCCTCCAAGCTCAAGATCAGTGCATCCCTATGAGTAAGAAATCAAGCAAAGCTGGCAGAAGGCCTGAATGGATGCACAAGGAACTTCTGGCAGAACTCAAATAGAAGAAGGAAGTATACATGATGAGGAGAAAAAGGAAAGCCACTTAGCATGAATATAGGAACATTGCCAGAGTATGCAAGGAGGCAACCAGGAGGGCTAATGTCCATCTGGAATTAAATCTGGCTAGGAATGTCAAGGACAACAAGAAGGGATCCTTCAAGTAAATCAGTAGCAAAAAGAAGTCTATGGAAAATGTGGGCCCTCTGCTGAATGAGGTGGGTGCCCTGGTGATGAAGGATACAGAAGAAGTGGAGCTACTGAATGCCTTATTTTCTGTAGTCTTTGTTGCTAAGAACAGCACTCAGGAACCCCACATCCTGGAGACAAGAGAGGAAGTCTGGAGAAAGAAACTCATTCCATTGGTCACGGAGGATTGGGTTAGTAATCATTTAGGTAAACTCAACACTCACAAATCAATGGGCCCTGACTGCTGAGGGAAGGGGCAGATGTTATTGCTAAGCCACTATCCATCATCTTTGAAAGGTCATGAAGAACACGAGAAGTGCCTGAGGTTTGGAGGAAAGTCAACATCATTCCAAAGGATGAGACGGAGGACTCAGGAAACTACAGGTTGCATCACTGGAAAGATGACCAAACAGCTCATTCTGGATGTTATCTTTAAGCATGTGGAAAAAGAATGAATTTATCAGGAACAGTCAATATAGATTCATCAAGCATATCTGACCATTTTGGACATACCCTGCACACCAGAGTGAGGAGAAATGGGAGATATGCACCTGGAAGCTGTCTGCAATTTCAGGAGACCAGTTTGCCCACTACAAGCAGTGTTCCCCAGGGCTACTGGGTTCAATCTTGCTCAACTTTTCTCATCCATGACCAGGATGAAGGGACAATGTACACTCAGCAAGTTTGCTTGTAACACAAAGCTGGGAGGACTGGTTAATACCCCAGAGGGCTTTGCAGCCCTTCAGAAGGACCTGGAGAGATGGTCAGAGAGGAACCAAACAAAGTTCTATTGAGACAAGTGCAGTGTCCTGCACCTGGGGAGCAATAACCTTATGCACCAGCACAGGCTGGGGGCTGACCTGCTGGAAAGCAGCTCTGTGGAGGACATGAGGGTCTTGGTGGACAACAGCCTCTCCTTAAGCCAGCAGTGTGTCCGTGTGGCAAAGCAGCCCAGTGGTGTCCTGGGATGCATTAGGAAGAACACTGCCAGCAGATCAAGGGATGTAATCCTGCCCCTTTACTCAGCTCTGGTGAGACCTCACATGGAGTGCCTGGATATGGAGCTCTTGGAGCAAGTGTAGCAGAGGTGGGGGACTAAAGCATGTCACTTACGAGGAAAGGCTGAGGTAGCTGAGCCTGTTTAGCCTGGAGAAGAGATGGACAGGCAATTTTGTCAATGCATACGAGCAAGGAGGGATGTCAAAAGGATGGGCCTAGACTCTTCTCGGTCATGTCCAGCAACAGGACAAGGGGCAACAGGTAGAAATTGGAACACAGGAATTTCCACCCAAATATGAGGAAAAACTTCTTTACTGTGAGGGTGACTGAGCACTGGAACAGACTGCCCAGAGTGGTTGTGAAGTCTCCTACACTGGAGATATTCAAAACCTGCCTGGATGCGATCCTGTGTAATCTGCTCAGGTGAACGTGATAAACCCAACTGATAAAGTTGGGTTGGACTAGATGATCTCCAGAGGTTCCTTTCAACCACAGACATTCTGTGATTCTGGAAGCTGCCTCTCCGACCTCAGAGACCAGTTGGCCCAACTGGCCCAGTCTCCAGCAGCATTTTATACTCTTTTTCAGGCCAATGTGTACTGAAGTCAATTGCAATCATCACAGCTCCCCTGTCTCTCAATTGCATTCTTTATGTGAGCACCCAGAGAGTTCCCCCTGCAACTCACGCCTGATGTTCTTGTCTTGGGACAAATCACACTGCCCATCAGAAACAACTGCAAGGAAGAAGGGGTGTGTATTGTGTGTTTGTGTGATGAAGAATGCAGTGAAGGCCTTTTGTCACCATCACAAAATATTAAATTCTTTTAGAGAAATATGAATTAATGACTGATCATTTAGTTGTTACTCAGTTTGGTAAATCTGTAAGGAATTCTTAAATAACAGCTGAATGAATAATGGAGTCTATCTAGAAAAGAGTAATTCACTAAATTAATTCAAAGGGGCATTTACCAGAGTGAAAAGCACATTATTGTGTTCCTTTTCCCAGTATCCTGAAATAGCAAGTACTTTTTGAAGACATCAATAACATTTAACTTGATCAAATTAAATTGATTTGATTTCTAATTTGATGACTACTCTCCGCATTTTAACAACTAAGGCTATCCAACTGTATCATAGCAGGCTGGCTTTTAAACTTACAGTTTAAGAAAGAGAATGTATATGTCTTCACATTTTCCATTCAAGTATACACATATTGACAAGTACATAACTGCTCAGATGCAAGGATATTACCAGAAACGTGTCATGGAGCTTCAGTATCAAAATAAATTTGAATTCTTGTCAATTTATGTAACAATTTGTATAATTTATACTTTATATAATATTTCATAAAAGTGGAGTTATTCTGGAGACATTCATGTCTACTTGCCAGAGTTGACCAACAGAATACCATTCTCAAAATTCCCAAAGCACCCAAGTCACAGAATCACAGAATATGCCAACTTGGAAGGGACCAAAGGCAGACTCAGACAGCCTCAAAAACAGTACTAATTTCCTGTGAACACAATGTGTCTTATTTGTCTTTGCTTTTGAAAAATGTCAGATATATAATCAATTAACATCATTACTAGCATCATAACTCTGCCAGGATGATTGAATATTGAATAATTTAGAAATACCATGCGTGAGTCTCCTTTAAGTCTCCAACTATTAGCTCTAGTTTGCTCAAGATCTATTTGCAAAGACTGTATAAACCATTCCCCATCTTTTACAAAAGTAACTCTCTTTATTTATTTGTTGTTAAGGGAAAAATGTCAACATTGGTAATTGCCATTTAGAAGGACAAAAGCAGGCAGTGTGGGAAATGTCACCATGGAAATCTTGCTTTATACCTCCCAAATTCTGGCTGCTTTAGAAAAAATAGACTTTCAGATTCTTTCATGTCTTATTTAAAGTATATAGAGACTGCAGAAATAACGGATATTCTTCTCCAAGTAAGGCCAGTGAAAGCTGAAGATGTTCAAAGATGTAACCTAGCATTTTATAGGATGAAGCTAAAGGGCACCTCAGTGTACAGGAAGAAGGCAGGAATGCCTCTTGGAAATAGGTTACTGTAAACTTACTCCAAATACCACAATAAGCTTCATCAGATCTGTCCACACTTTTCATTCTCCCTAAAATTCCTCTCTCATAAGCTTTGGCAATCTGCAGTGAAAGAGTTTATGAATTTACCTCTTGCCGCGGTGCCTTCCCAGGTGGTTGTACTTCTCAGACCCTGCTCAAGCCCAGGGTAGCTGGCAACCACTCCTAGGGGCCTCGAGGCAAATGTTTGGGCACCAGGGCACCAAACGTCTCTCCGCAGGAGAGATCAGGCACCCCGGCGACTCAGGAGCCACTAGCCAGGCAGTACGCCCTGCCACACACCCCACAAGGGGCTTCTTGAGTGTGGTCAGTACGCCAGTCCCTAACTAGTGCTCCAGGAGGAAGGACCTTCAGCCACTGCCCACTAAAGTAAGCAGAAAATAACTCTTGGAGTAGGGTGAAACAAAGCTCACTTTATTGGGGTTTGACCCCAAGGAGAGCCTACTCACAGGAGCAGCTCAGTGCCCTTGGGCATGACCTTATAAAGGGGGTACAACTGAGGGGAGGGGAGAGGAAAAGGGCCAATCAGGGATAAGGGAAGGTGGGGTTCAGGGATGACAGACAGGAGCAGAAGCCAGAGGCCTTCTACTCAAGCCTGTCAGGGATCAAGTAACTTGGATTGACAGGGACAGGACTAGAAGAAGGGGAGGAGCTGGGGTACAACTATGGGATAGGGAAAGAGGGGCCCGAGAGAGGAGAATGCAATTGAGGGAGGGAATAACACTTCCAGGAGCAACCAAGTGGGAAAGGGGAGGGAGACCAGAGCAGTCCATTTACAAACAATATAACTGGAGCGTAACGGAACTGTATGTAAAACTTTACAGAGGTATAAAACCATAAAAAGCACCGCCACAACTTTTCTCATTAATTTTCCTTTCCCTTGTGCCTTGCCAGATACGATGAAATGGACAGAATATGAGGGTAAATGGCTCATGTCAGCCTCCTCATTGCCCATACTGACACTACACAGTCTGCTCACTTCTTCCACAGCTTCCTCCTCTGAAATTCTAACAAAGCCACTACCTCCTCCAGGAGACAAGAAGCAACAACCTGAACTCCACAATCGGGACAGCAACAACCTTCTTTCAAAATACCAGCTAGAGACTTTCCCTGATCAAGAACCAGGAAACACCTGGAAACACCTATCAGATGCAAACTCACCTAGAAGCAACTAAAAGTAGAAGTCCAAGTCTAAGCAAAGCAAGGGCTAATGGTCTGCTTCACGGACCATGCCCCAGACTCTTGTGGAAAGGTCAGGAGTTCCTGGAGGAAGGGTCCCTCTTTGCAGCCACCCTCAGCCCAGATCATGCCTATCCTGTACATGATGCTGAGCCTCCTGTGAGGACTAAAGTTGCACATGGGCTTCAGCAAGACCCTGCAGTGGACTTTGGGGAAAATGTTGACAATCTTCCTCAAAATTAGGCAGATTCTTCCACTACAATGCCCTTATATTGACCTGGGTAAGAACTCAAAACCCAAGAGAGGCTCAAGTGAACCATGGGCCTTTTCTATGGCATGGTCAAACTTAAAATAACATTTAATAATAATAACTTAAAATAACATTTAATTCAAGAAATGTTTTTGTTCATCTAGATTATTCTAGAACTTGAAATTTCCCAGAGTGCTAGATGATAATGAGCCAGAGTTAATGCACATACTTCATGTACTCAGGCTGTTCGGTTTCACTCGTAGACCTTAGCTACCCAAAGTGGATAAGTAACTATTTCCAGAATCATGGTGTCACAATTACATCAGGTTCCAGAATCTCGAAAGAGGAAAAAGTCAAATGCAGTAGCTTTGTAGGAAAAAACCCCACAAATGTAATAAAGGTCAAATAATGCAAATGGGATGAATAACAGTCATAACTTCACAAAGATTTAACTGACCCTTGCAGCACAAAATGTCACTACACTGTCACCTAATAAAATTACTGTGACTGATCGGAAAAGTTCATTTTTGTCTCTTGTCTTGAACTATTAAAGCATTAGAAGAAGCTATGTAAGTAATAAAGAGACTGTTCAGCTTTATCAATTTTGACAACTATTCCCCAGGAAACATTTGCTTTCACAATAATTGTATGTTCTCATTATTTTGTTGTTACAAAATGTTTTACCTTAATCAGCTCTCCTTTAACTTTCCAAAGGTCTTGCTTCTACAGCTCTAGAAAAAAATCAAATATATTACAGTATGTAGTCAGTATATAGCAAGAGTTAAGCTTATGTGTGTTATGCTTGATTCAAACAGAAAGTTTGAATGTTTCAATAGCTAACACAGCTGTTCTGTAGAGCTCCTTAACTAGAGTCATTTTCACAGAATCTCACAGAATTAACAAGGTTGGAAAAGACCATAGAGATCATCAAGTCCAACCTATTACCTAACTTATCAACCTACCCAACACCAACCCATTATTTAAACCATGTCGCTAAGTATGCCATCCAACCTTTCCTTAAACACATCCAGGGACGGTAATTCCCATCACCTCCCTGGGCAGTCCATTCCAATGGGAAATCACTCTCTCTGTGAAGAAGTTTTTCCTAATATCCAGCCTAAACCTCCCCTGATGCAGCCTAAGACTGTGTCCTCTCATTCTGTCACTGGTTGCCTGCGAGAAGAGTCCAACCCCTATCTGGCTATGACCTCCCTTAAGGTAGTTGTAGAGGGCAATGAGGTCTCCCCTGAGCCTCCTCTTTTCCGGACTAAACAACCCCAGCCCCTGCCACGGTGCCTGGGTCGCTGCCGGTCTTTTCCACCCTGGCTAGCTCCAATGTCAATGGCTGCGAGCACTGTGGTCGGTGTGGAGACACCACCCTGCAGTGAGTTCCCCTATTTCAGGGCTGGGCAGCGCTTCAGGGCAGGCAGGAGAAGTACTGGTCCAGCCTGACCCTGAAGGGAGTTGATGGTTGGACCCCAAGGACTTGACCACGAGGGCACAGTGTCTGCAGGCAAAGAAGCAGAAGCGTCCTTTTAGGGTTGAGTCAATCTGGGTTTATTGGATCTCTGCAGGCAGCTTTCCTGCAGAGCCCTCTAAAGCATCAGGGGAGGCAACTGAAAAAGGCCCTGACTGAGTCAGTGTAACAACTTGCCGCGATGCCTGTCCTGGAGGCGGCTACTCACAACTCCTGCTTCAGCCCTGGCTAGCTCCGGCCACCTGGCCGAGGGGCACTGGGTAGGAGTGGGGCACCTCATGGCTCAAGGCTTCCTCGCAGAGGAAAGCCAGCCTAGAGGCACCTAAGGACTCTCCGAGACCTGCGGGTGCTATCAGACCTCAGGAGCCCTTGGTGGTGAGGCTGCGGCTGTCAGCAGGCACAGGATACAAAGGCCACTTGATCCGGTTGCAATTGTAACTGTTTATTAGCACTGGGCAGGCAAGGTGCCAGCCAGGCCTTTAAACTCTGAGGGAGAGCAACCAGAAAGAGCCCTGAGCTCCTCTGGGCACGGGGTTATAAAGGGGGCTAAACTGGGGGGAGGAGAGAGGGAAAGGACCAATGAGAGAACAGGGAAGGAGGGCTCGGGACCAGGGGCCTACAACTCAAGCCACTGATCTACCGAGTAACAATTGACTGACATAGGGGCTTTGGGAAGAAGGGGAGGAGTTTGGATACAAATACGGTTTAGGGAGGGGTGGTTCTGGCAATAGGGGAGGAGTTGGGGTACATATATGGGGTTCAGGGGAGGATACCGAATTCTGGGGAAAACCAACTCAGTGGGGAGAAAAGGGGTGACTGAACAGTCCATTTATGATAAAACCGGGGATAACAGAACTGTACAGAAAAAGGCACAAACGAAGATAAACTGAAACCATGCACCACCACAATAACTTACAAAGGGGGGTTGAAACCAGGGGAGAACCAATGGGAGAGAAGGGTAGGAGGGTTTAGGGAAGGGATTACATCACTGAAAACCAGTAGGACAAAGGGGCCTACTCAGTAGGCCAATAGACTACTGAGTAGTCTGGAGGGTTCGGGAAGGGTAGGAAGGGTTGGGATACATATATGGGATAACTAGGGAACATCCTTGAAGGATGGGAGAAGTAATGGGAGGAGTGAGAGGAGGGGATACATATAATGGATTAAACTAACTGTTGGATAGGGGGTAACAGAACATACTGTTGTTGGAAGATAGCAAAGTAAACATGAATCATGCACCGCCACAAGCGGAAGATAGCAAAGTAAACATGCACCGCCACAAGCCCCCTCAGTCGTTCCCCACAGGGCTTGTGCTCCAGCCCCTTTACCATCCTTTTTGCACTTCTCTGAACACACTTGAGCAACTCAACCTCTTTCTTAAACTGAGGGGCCCAGAACTGGACACAGGACTTAAAGTGAGGTCTAACGTCTTTCTCTCACATCTCCCATATCCAGTCTGTTGGGTTTTTTTAACTTCCTCAGAATTCATGTTTTTTGCAAACTCTATGATTAAATTCTCTCACTAAATATTGGTCTTCTCCCACAGCAATTTTACTGCCAGTTGTCTAGGTTATTGATACCTTTCTTCTGTTCCTTGTAAGTGTAGGAAGTCAATGTTAGAATAATTTTTCACACTTACAAATCACAGAACATTTCCCTTTTTTATCTCTTTATTAGTTTCTGTTTTCTTGTGATACAGTTTCTGACTTGTCATAAACCTGTCATCCTCCTTAATTTCTTTTACCATTTGTTTTTCCTCAGTACACTGAACATCTTACCAATTCCTCAGTGTTAAACCTCTGCCTGGTTATGATTTCATGCTTTCCAATATATGGCTTCAACACCAGCCCTAATCTAATGAAAAAGCCACCTCAGACAAAGGGGTGCAATAGTATATATATAGGATCTATAATTGTCTGTGTGAGAGAACAGGCCATTAAAACCACTCTGCATATCTGAAGTGTGCCAGACAACAAATCTGTGCTGCAAATACCTAAAACAGTCAGCCTTTTCTTTTGTACCTTAGAAACTGACTGCACATCCTCATTTTCTTCCTTGCTGTTCTGAGTTATTTCTCGTATCTTGTGGAAATTGCAAAACCTTTGGAACAAGAAACATCCCCTTTACTCACGTTGACAAAACTGTCATTTCTAGTGGCCCTACAGATATGTGCTTTGCTGTGATTATTTATTAAGGTCTCAGGTGAGATCTTCAAGCTTATTTCATTTGCAGTAAGCTGTAATGTGAAATTTAACGTTCTGCTGGCTTTAATTAGAATTTTGTTCTGGACTTGGCTATAGATATCCAAAGATTAAGCTTTTTCCTAACCAACCTTTTCTATCTGAACATTTGTAACTACTGCTAAACAACAACTCTCCTTAATAGTAAATTTTCAGAAAAAATGGATTTGGCCCCTAATGTTTTTCTTGGTCTTTTATTCAGAATGAACATCAGGCAAGAGGAAAAGTTATTCAGTCTTATGCTTTCATAGTTTCATATTCTTGTCATGACTCACTTTTTCTTATTCTCTAAAATTAAATCATAAAACTGTAGACTCATAGAATGGTTTGGGTTGGAAGGGACACTGTTCCAATCTCACCACCATGGGCAGGGACACCTCCACGTTGCTCAAAGCCCCATCCAGACTGGTCCTGAACACTTCCAGGGATGAGACATCCAACAGCTCTTCTGGACAACCTGTTCAAGTGCCTCATCACCTTCTGAGTAAAGAATTTCTTCCTAATACCTAACCTAAACTTATTTTCCTTCAACTGAAAACCATTGGCTATTACTAAATCATAGTAAGCAAGCCTAAAATATTAATTTTTGATTCCAAAACCTCCACCAATCTAAAAAATATATTAGTGTATTGACATCTATATTATTCTGTTTCACTTTAAATCCTTTATCACCTATGCTTTATTACCCATAAAGCCAGCATGGCTTACTTATGGCTTCCTTCAGGAAAATTAGATTTAACACTGCAACCACACAGTTTTTAACTATCACCTTCTTTTTATTTTAACCTTGAATTGTTAATAGCTTTTTCTCTTTACTCATTTTCACTTAAATAAAAGTAAACTAGCAATGCAATGTCATTTCTTGACATATATATTTGTTTATTAATTTTAATCTATTTCACTTGTTTAATTTTTACTCTGAAACTGTTTATCTAGCAATTAATTCCTTGGCTCAGTTTCAACACAAACACAGGTAGCTGATGTTCTATAGTCTGTCTCCCCACTAGCTACTGAAAAATCTTCACTCAACAGTCTTTATTATTTTCAAGCAAAGCGAGAAAGCTTTATTTTAATGCTAAGGAATGTTTGTTGGTAATTTGGTTAATATATTTGCTTTTTGCAGTAGTCTTCTTAGTCAAAAAACAAAAAGAAAGAAGGAGCTAATCAAAATTAATTGAAGTGTACAGGGAACAACCTTTGGGATTTACCTTTTGTAGAAAGGTGTTCTTTGAAAGGAGTGATATACTCATTAGACCTTCTACATGAAAACAAAAGTAAAACAAAGGCTGAATCAAGTCCTCAGAAAAGAATGGCAAGAAATCTCTAAGATTAGTCAGAATTTAATAGTTCAAAATAAGCAAAAGCCAACAGCTCATACCCTACTTGTTTTTATTCCCTATGTAGCATGTCCAGTTGACTCAGAGAATACTGAATGGATTTATATTCAAATTCATCAGTCAGAACTAAAATACGCAATTACTAAGACGCTACAACTATTTTCAAAAAATTACAGGAATTTAAACTTTTCTTACAAATTTCATGTAGAAAGATGGGAGAAAATAGATATAGCAGCAGGGGAGTTTAATTTTCCAGTACTCATGAGATCATATTTTTAAGCTAATGTCTTACTGGGATTGCTGGCAATAGTAATTAGCTAAAATTGACAAGGTACTCATTGTGACATATTATGACAGGGAAGAATTTGTATTGCAGTTCTATTCTTGCACTTCAACATTTTAGAAAAAATCAGCTTCATGGTTGCAAAAGGATATCCAAAGTTTCTCTCCTTTAATGTTTTGTAACTGTAATCTTTTCTAATGTTTTACTATGCATATTTCTATACCATCAATACCATTAGAGGAATCTCTCTATAAAATATTGTTTACACATCCTAACCACTGATTTGATGACTTTTATCTCAGTGCACAGCTACATAGAGGACTTCTTGCTCAAGCAGAAAATTCTGGCAGCATAATTTCCTGTTTACCTTGGAAAACAAGAAATCTTAGACACTTCAGAAGTATTCATTCTAAGTTTCAGTCTTCTGATTTATTATTTTTTGGGGAATTAATGAATTTTTTGTTTTATTATTGCAGCATTTTGGTACATCTGAGAAGGAGAGAGCAAAAGAGTTTAGAATTATGTTAAAGATAACTTAATTCTTAACAATCTGTGCTTGCTTGTGGCTATTAATGACATCATCAGAAACACTAGATGCCTGCCTAAACTTCACAATAATGCCCCCTAGATGAAAGTATTTTTTTGCATGCTAAATAGCACAGCCAAGCAGCCTAAGAGTAACTATAAGATCATACTGCATTTCACTTTTTTTTTTTTTTTTAAATTAGTTTCTAAAGAAAAATGTGTTTTTCTGACTTTGATCATTAGGCTCCAGTGTAGGGGGAAGTGAAAAGTGCTTTTTGCTTCAATAGTAGTCATGAGCCCTACTAATGTGGGCACTGTGGAAGTCTTCAAAACCAGGTCCTATAAGCTACTATTGTTCAGTGTCCTCAGCTGATTCAGAAGCTCTCCAACACAGAAAATGTATAATCAAGTATTTAAGGAAATTAGTGAGACAAAAAAATCTTCTGCTTTTTAAAACTTAGGGAGCATGAATACATTTCTGCTCTGTGCCAGAATTTTGCAATTCAATGACTTTCTATGCCAATTGCCAATTAAAAACCTTGATACACATAAAGAATTATAAGTTTTGACTTTAGAATGCAGTTACGATATGTAACTCTTAACAGTTTATTTTGGGTATATACAATAGTCTAGCCCAATTAAAAGAGAATTGCTTCTGTGGCACTTTCTGTGCACATTAAATGACCAGGGGACAACCTTTTGCCAGTCATTTGTCTTAATAATAAATCACAAACTCTAAGTTTTCTGAATAAAGAGACTTCATTTGGCTAGCATCAGCAATATCTTTTCATCAAGACTCTACAGAGCCGCCAGTCATTTCCTTCCAAACACTGGTAAAGTAGCCCTTCAACAGGAGGAAGGCTAGTAGAAATTCCAGGTTATACTGCTACACCTCTTCGCACAGCTCT
The DNA here is from genome assembly GCA_013390005.1 of Calyptomena viridis. Lineage (NCBI taxonomy): Eukaryota > Metazoa > Chordata > Aves > Passeriformes > Eurylaimidae > Calyptomena > Calyptomena viridis. Next base: position 27,093 of record WEIV01010827.1, on the reverse strand, counting down.
ACCTCACAAAAGTCAGTTATGGAACGCGAATCTTTTTTTGATTAAAAATCACATTGTTTGCAATAACATAAAACATGCTTAAATAGAAAAATCTTCATCTGTGTTTCAGATCCTGTGTGGAAATTCTACATTTCTAGTGAAAAGAAGGCTTCAGGGTGAGTTCATTGTGTCCTTTCAATACCTGAAGGGAACCTATAAGAGAGATGGAGAGGGACTTTCTGCAGGACAAGGACAAAGGAGAATGGCTTTAAACTGAAAGAGGGTAGGTTTAGGTTAGATATTAGAAAGAAATTATTTTCTTAGGGTTAGTGAGGCATTGATGCAGTCTATCCAGAAAACTTTTTGATACCACATCCCTGCAAGTGTTCAAGGCCAGGTTGAACAGGACTTCAAGCAACCTGGTTGAGGGGGAAATGGCCCTGCCCACGGCAGGTATGTCGGAAATAAATGATCTTTAAGGTCTCTTCCAACCCAAACTATTCTATGATTCTATGTGGAAAGTTGTCATACAATGGCCTGAGCGGAACTGCTGATGAGGTCTCTGAAAATATTACTAGTCTGCATTAGGCAGTAATAAAATTCAGAATTTCCAGGTGCTAAGTCTTGTAACATTACACTTTACAGCAAGGAGCAAGGAATTTCCTGCACACATAGCAGTAGTCTCAATTGCACGTGCCATTGGTTTAGTATCTGTGGTGTACTAAGTAACAGACTTTGACCACATTGCTACTTTGATTCACAAGAGCTACTGAAACCTGAAATTTTGAAATAAGTTCTTTTTAAAAGTCTTTTTTACCATTTCTTCACTAGTGGGGTTTTTTTATGTCCATTTAGGATATGGACATAAAGGATATGGACATTAGGATATCCATACAGGATATGTATGTCAGCCCACAGATTACCTTCAAGAGATTCAGACTTAAGAGGAAAAGTTAAGATGTAATGAGTTACATCAAACCAACTCTTTTCTTCCTTCAGCTGTGTACTAAGAAAACACACAGAAATAGGACGTAGGGTCTGAAAAGGTCCTCTAATTAAGGCAAAGGATGAGAATTCAAGAATTTTTAGTACTTTCCCTAGCTCTCTCTCAGATCCTTAGTATCTTTGGGATGTGTTCCACAGCAGAAAACAATTATGATAATAACTGTCTAACAGCCTCAAAAAGTGTTTGTAATGCTTTATTCTTCAGTGCTTTTAAAAACAATGAAGTGTTTGTCATAAGATTATGATGTGCACAGCATTATTCTCTCACATGCAGCAGACTGTAAAAACTATGACATCTGTCAGTATGACCACTTTTCCTTCTCAGTTCCTGGGCCTCTCCTATTTCTAGCAATTTTTTGAAGTGTCACTTCAGTTCTCTGCTTCTGAGCAGAAGCTGAAAAGGTCCTACATGTTATCCACATGATATTCTGTATTTTATAGAAGTAACATAGGATTACTAATGTCCTCGTTTAAAAGGACAGTTGAAGTGAATTCAGATGAATTCAATATCAAAGTTTCGAGACTCGTTTAAGTATAAAGATAGATAAAAACTTTTATTAAAACAGAGAACAAAATATATTTTAAGAACACTTTTATCAAACAAACAAACAACAACAACAAAATTGGAATAATCCTCTTAGTCAAACCAGAAACTTGTGGTGCAGGGGAAAGGATCCAAGCTGCAGCAGCCACCCTCTCAGGAACCTCGCCCGGCTGAAAGAGAGGATGGCGTTTGGGCTTCGCTGCTTTTATATCTCTTTGTCCTGGTCNGACCGCCAAAACCATGCCCTGGTCCAAGGCACCACGGCAGGCAGGAGGCTCCGGGGGCAGGGGACTCCCCATGCAGGCAGAGGGGGGGGCCCCAGTCTGAGGCACTGTGGCAGGCAGAAAGCCCCAGGGCTGCTGCAGGACAGGGGCCTCGGCCCCGCCTGGGCAGGCACACCCCCCTGCTCGCAAACAAAAGTGGAAAAAAGTTTTCCTCAAAACAAACCGTAACAACTAACTACTTCTAAAATCCTTTATCCTTGTCTGCTATTGTCTTCAAACTATGCAGAAGACAATACACAACTGCCATGTCTCTATACAGAGCAGTATTGTCTTGCTTGCAACACAGTATTGTGACAACAAAATTGCATAGTATGAAGATGTAAAAATAGACCCACATTAGGGAGATGTCATCTATGGACTTGACTGAACAGCAGCTCAGAATTGGATTATTGCCGCAGTACCTCCTCAGGTGGCCGCACTTCCCAGTCCTTATCTGAGCCCAGGCTAGCTGGCAGCCACGCCGAAGAGCTACAAGACAGGTGTCTGGGCACCAGGTCACCAAACGCCTCTCCGCAGGAGAGGTTGGGTAACCTGGTGACTCAGGAGCCACTAGCCCTACCACACACACCGCAAGGGGCTTCTTGAGTGTGGTCAGTTCGCCAGTCCCTAACTAGTGCTCCAGGAGAAGGACCCAAGGCTACTGCCCGCTGAAGGAAGCAGAAAATGACTCTCTGAGTAGGGTGAAACAGAGTTCTGTTTATTGGGGGTCTGACCCCAAGAAAAGCCTACTCAAAAGAGTACTCAGCAGCCTGGTGCACGATCTTATACACGGGGTACAACCGAGGGGAGGGGAGAGGAAAAGGACCAATCAGGGATAAGGGAAGGTGGGGTTTAGGGGTGACAGACAGGAGTAGAAGCCAGAGGCCTTCTACTCAAGCCTATCAGGGACCGAGTAACTTGGATTGAGAGGGAAGGGACTAGAAGACGGGGAGGAGCTGGGGTACAAATATGGGATAGGGGAGGAGGGGCCCAAAAAGGGGAGTACAATTGAGGGAGGGGATAACAACTCTAGGAGAAACCAAGTGGGAAAGGGGAGGGAGACCGGAGCAGTCCATTTACAAATAATGTAACCGAGGGGTAACAGAACTGTACATAAAACTTTACAAATATAAAAAACCATAAAATGCACCACCACAGATTATTGCCTGAAAACGTAAGTTTCTAGCTAAAAACATTTTCAGACTGAATAATTGTAGAGGAAATTATGTCTACAAATGCTTCAAGATCAAAATTTGGAACAACTGAATCCTGGATGTAGGGACCGAGAGCCAGAGGGTGAGGGGGAAGGAAAATCTGTGACTCGTTGGTTTTTGCGTATTTATTGTTGACATGGAAAACTCTTTGCCATTTAGTGTAACTACTCACACTGCTCATACTATAAACATGTCTATGACAGAAATTGTGTCTAGTGTTTAGAAGTAAGTTCCTTATGAATTTTAACTAGAAAGAATATGATTGATGTTCGATCACCAATTTTTATTCTAATGTTTCTCTTCCTGAAGGCTGTTGGATTCAGATTAAAATTTTACTAGAGTTAGCATCCTTCCACATGTTTAATGAATAAACAGTTGTTTCATTAATATTAATACTAAACCTCATTTTGAACTTTCCATAGGAATGATTTTACCTAAAAACTGTTTTTCTGATGTAAAGACAAAATAAAATATTTCATTGTGGTTCTCTCTGACTCATATATCTTATAATGCACTAAAATGACATTTTAACCTTTGAAATAAAAAAATACATTTCCCAGGCACTATACTGCATTATTGAACTTGTATGTCAGGCATTCATTTTGGCCTAGAGTCTCCAAATAACATTTTCCACAGTGCAATATGAACTTCTCTGTCTTACAGCTGTCGGGTGCTACTTCAGAGAAAAATTTGAATTCATCGTAGAAGGCACTGGAAAGTAATAAAGACCATGGATGCAAAGGCATTGCATAATGTATTTAAAATAGACTTTTCTTCCCTTGTCAACTACTGAAACACTGAAATCCCATCATACATTAATTTACTGAAAAAAAACACAAAAAGCTAAGAGCTGACTGGTGTATCTCAAAACACTGTCTAGTTGAACTTCTGTGAGGACAAAACAGATTTTAGCCTCCACCAATCTTCTTTTACCACACTTTGTGCATAGCATGTTCTTTTAACTCCTGTGGCAGTGTGTTTTTTGTTTTTCCCATAATTTGTTCATTTATCGTGGCATGTTCTGTTATCCCCCTATGTCATATTTGGTTGGTTCTGTATACACCCCCATTATGTAAACCCCACTAAACTCCTCCCCCTTGTCCAGTCCCTTTCAAAGTCAGTCCTTATATGTACCCTGACCCCTCCTATCCTTCCAGAACCCTCCATGCTGCCCTGTTGTTCATTGGTTCCCGTCACCTAGATCACCCTGTCCTTCAACCCCATTGGATCCTTCCCTGTGCTAGACCCTCCTTTCCCTCACTCCTATTGATTCTCCCTAAACTCCCCCCCTAAACCCTCCTCCCTTTATAAAGTGTCACTCCAGAGGGCTCTGGGCCTTTCTGGGTTGTCCCCCCTGGAGTTCGCCTCAGGGTCAGCAATAAAGGTCCAAACGTTGCAACCCAGGAAGGTCTCCCGCGACTTCTTGTCTGTCGATGCTGTTCGGTGGCCAAGCCCTTCCGCCCACAGGGCAGATGGGTGATGAGATCCTGTCTGTCCTGAAGCGCACTCCTGCCTGTCTCCTGCGGTGGCAGAGAGCAGTGTCGGGGGTGTGCGCCACACCTGCCCAGCGTGGTGACCGCAGTCGCCGAGGCTGGCTGGGGCAGAGTGAGGAAGCCGGCAGCAGTCAGCACCACAGCAAACTCCTAGCACAGATTTCACTTTCAGTGTTGCATCATGCTGCAAATACACCAACTTTGATATCATTATGTGTCAGAGTAGTTTGTGTCAGACTCCCAGTTCAGACTCCCAGTTCAGACTCCCTTTCACTGCAGCCCACGAATCATTGTCTGTGTTCTAGAGAAATTTCAGTTTCTCAGTATTTTAGGAAAAAATTTAAATCTTTTAAAAAATTTCCGATACAATTTTGTTCTCATATTCCATTTATATATAAATTAATTTCCTGACAATACTTGTCTACTTTGTTTTTTTGAAAAAAGAAAATACAGAGACATCAGTTTCACTAAACCTCTTTAATATGTTTTCCTAAAATGTTTCACTGGATCCTTCATGAAGTGGGAGGTGAGTAGTGCTGCTTGTTCTTGTCAGCGAAACCTGGACCAACCTCAGAAGAATGCCGTGTCCTGATGTTGGCTCATCCAGGGGGGTTGTCCAGGGCGGGTAGGTGAGATAAAGAGAGCAACATGGATCAGAGAAGTGCTTCTGGTCTGTTCAATGGCGAATGACTGAGAAGGGCGTTTATTAACCCTTTAAATAGTTCTGACTCCTAACAACTCTATTGGTACGTGAAGTATGTTTATGATTAACAATTGGTCAGTGTCCAGGTGTCATCTTGGCATTGGTACTGGGTGAGAACATGTGGACTATTGGACAAGAAACAAAAATATCCCTCCATTAACTTCAAGCGAGTAGCCACGTACGTAGGCTTCCACTGTAGGCAGGAAATGCTGACTCACTCTTTAAGGTTGTACTGCTGGTGTTAGCATATTTGAAGGACAGAGAACAGCTAGGCTTCAGGTCCATCTTAGCCATAGAGCCAAATCAGACCAGCTGTCAGCCTACATCCTGACAATTTGTGGTGGTGCATCCCCTGCCTCCCTCAGGCCACACTGTGATCTGAGAAATGCTCATTGGCATCAGCCTTGATAATTTCACCTGTCCTAAACTCCTTTTGAGTTTATCAGAAGCACTGTCTGTTTCCAGGAACCAGTGCTACCTAATGAGGTCCTGTTATTTTAAAGAACAACATTGGAATAAATAACATTTTTTTTATCACATTAAAGTTACCAACCCGAATTGCAGCCAGGATGAAAAATTGTTATGACTAAAGGCCACTCTCTTGTGATCCCGCAAACAGTGGTCCTAAGTGAGATCCTTTGATCTCTTGCTGCAACCAGCAACTCCCTCTGAGTGAGACACCTCCCAGAGCCAGCCAGCTCTCAGGGTTGCTATACTTGGAGGACCACAGACAACAATGATGATGGATTTTGGGCTGATACCCTCACTCCTCAAGACTCAACCCTTCACCTGTTGAGAAGAGGCAAAGGCATCTAATGTGAGCACTGAACTAGAGGGGAATTTTTCACGGGTATATACCTTATGCATACTCATTTAGGTCTGTGTGCACGTGGGTGTGAATGTGTTATAGCAAATGTACTATGAATGTTGCTCTCCTAGATTCTTAAGTACTTTAGATTTTTAAGTAAGTTAGACCTCTGAGTTACTGTTGTGCTAAAGTAAATTCTATATGAATCCTTTGTTAAATTGTTTAATTCAAGCTACCAGTTAAGTGTTGTTAAGTTTAAGTCTGTTAGATCTTTAGGCCTAAAATGTTGGTCAAGTCCGGGACTCAGTTTAGCAAGGTGTTCACACTGAACCTTGTGACTCAATGGGAGAGTGTCCCTCATTCTTCTTATACTTACCTTTTTCTACCTCTGCCATTTTCTCCCCATGCACCCTTCATCCCTCCCACCCCAAGCCTCCACACAGGTAATTTTTTAGTTTATTTAGGCTGTAAATTGAGTAATTTTTGATTTTTGTTTGCTTTTTCTCTAAAGGGTGTTCTTTAACCCTCTGGTAGGTAGTAAATTGAACCTTGCCAACGAACTTTGTCGTGCTTTCCCTTTTATATTACATGTGCTTTTGCTGATACCTTTGCCAGGGATTCCTTAAGAGACCTTAAAATATTCATTCACAACACATATTTTTGGAGCATCTTGTCTCTTCTGAGGTAAGTGCTCTCAAAACAAGGGCTGCTGCCCAGATCCTGGTAAATTATTTTCCTTAGTTCGGATCGATAGACTGGTAGATCTAATTGCAGACTACAATCTCTAATATCTCTTTTGAAATGTAAGGATCTATCAGCCTTTCTTGCTTCTTTTCTTCCATCATAAAGTTGGCCAGAGTATTTCCTGCAAGAAAAAATGTAGAATAAGAGCGAGCACATGTTTGCATGTCTGGCGGCGTAAAAAGAAGACGTTGCAGAATGTCTGACCACATTTTCAAGGGACCAGAGACTTCTTTATTATTCTTTTCCCTTTTGGCAGCTCTGTTTCACAGTGAGGCCCAGACAGGGCAGGAAAATAAGAGAGTACAGGAAGTTCTAATGAGAAACAGATGTTGAGAACTAGTGTTGAAACAATACTCAATGCACCAATAGTAATTTCCTTCAAGAATATATCCACAAGAATTTAAGGAAAATACATTATTACAAAGCATATATCACTGTAGTGATGGAAACTAATAACATACCAGCTTTAAAAGTAACCTTATAAAGTAAAAAGTACTGAAAACAGTATTCCACATTTAAGCAACTATTTATGAAGTAATTAATTTATTATTTACAAAACTGAATTCTAACCTTACAATACAGAGCTTGGTAATATAACTTTGTAAGTTATTTGACTGCAAACTATTCCGAAATTAAATTCACCATCAAACTCATTACTGAAGTGAGAGTTAGCAACAAAATGCTAACCTTCCAGCAGCTTTGACAGGAGCTCTTGTGAATACCATAGGGGTAGTACCTGTAGAGTAAGTGAAATGCCATAAATTCATTTATGACCATGAAGACTTTTCTGAACTGAAAGTCCTATTTTGTTTCAAAATTCATGATGTAGACGGAGGACATTCATGTACTGTTTTTGTCTCTACAGACAATCTAACTTCCCTTTTTATTAAGATGAAAAGAGAGACAACTTCAGGATCTCACAGCACATATAGCAGGACAGCCTTTCTATCACACCACTATATACACTTCCTGCTCCATACAATATATGAGTTTTAGAAGAGAACATGTCTTATAGAATTCTCACTTCTTCATCATCTTCCCTTGCAAAAAGTTTATATCATATGATGTTGCACCCAGGTGGTTGATTCTGCTATCTAAGGGATTTTCCAGGGCATTTTGAACTGACAAACATAAAAGTGAGAGAAGTTTAGTTACAGAGGGTCTAAATGATATGCTGCTGGGATGAACAAATTTTAACAAAATATTTGCTGGAAAATACAGCTGTAGCCAACTCAGAGCTATTAAATAAAACCAAACCAAACCAAAAGCCTAAAACAAAGCTGGAATTCGGAATCCAGCTGAGAAGAGATTGTACCATGTACCCAAAGTCCAATGATTGGGTTTATTTCTACTTTATCCCTTACCATAGGCCACAGAACATCTATTTCCTGTGATATCTATCTAAACATCACGTTAGGGTATATTCCAAGGTGGACTTTTTTCTTTGTGAAGTTGCTTGTTCCATTAATGTTTTACTGGGTCAGAAAGACAAGAGACAGTTTCTAATGCATTCTTTAAGGAATATAACACAGACAATGACAAAACCTGAATTCTCGACCTTACTATACTGAACAGAAAAGTTCACAAAATTACACAGAATCACAGCATATTCTGAGTTGGAAGGATCATTGAGTCCAGCTCTTAAGTGAATGGCCCATACAGAGATCAAACCCGTAACCTTGGTGTTATTAGCATTATGCTCTACAAGATCAATTCATAGAAGAGATTAGAAGAGATCTATGAGAACCAATCAGGAATTCTTAATGCATGATCAAATTTAAAATTAAGTTGCTATTAAATTAAGTAGACTTGATGCAAATATTCAAATGTCTGTAATATCAATGTCATTAACGTTAATTAAGAATGTGAGGAGATACCTTTTTGTGTATCAAGAACACATACTCTTTTCTCTAATGTTCAGGATGCAGAGAAAAATCTGCTGAAAATATCTAAATTTTTAGAAAATCAGAAAATGAGAATTTATCCCTTAATAGTTTTAATATTAGACGAGTAATCTACCACGGACAACCCTAATCAGGGTTCTTAGGTGGAGCAAACATCTCATGAGTCAATAACAGAATCATCCAAAGCGCCACACATGGCTTTTGGGGGATTTTAAACACTCAATCTGTTACAAAATAAACACAGCAAAATATAGACTATACAACGACTTCTTTGAATAAAGAAGTCAGAATTTATTGACAACTTTTCAATAAATTGTCAGACAATAACACAAAGAAACGTGTAGCAATAATTTTTTTTCTTTTGAATGTTCTTCCAAATGATGTTTTACACAATAGGAATGCTAGTTTAAATTATGTGTAAAAATATGGTGTAAATAACCACTATTTTAAATTTATAACCAGGTAATTTTGTGAAGTATTTTCCTCCAGGTTGCTATTTTGACACCATGTTTTAAGTTCTTTTAGATTAATGAACAACACACACTACAAAGAGGAAACAATATAAAACTTCTATGAAACAGATATCAGAACATATACGAGAGTGGCAAAGCATATACTGCAAGTGACTCTATTCTATCTCCCTGTTTCCCCGGTTCCCCAGAATGTTCACGCAAGGCAACACATCAGTCCAATCACCTATCCGGTGGAGGGCAATGGCTGATCGGCACACATTTTAGCGGGTGTCCCCGAGGAGACGCCCTCAATAATCTCAATGGAAGGATGTGGCAGTGCATCTGTATGATTTTATCTGTATTTGTGATGTTTTCTGTACAATTCTGCTATCCCCAGTTATTTCCTGACATCACTGTTTGTAATGGACTGCCCCGGTCTCCCCCTTCCTTTATTACCACTTAGTTCCTCTCTCAAGTATTATCCCCTCCCACAGTTTTCCCACCTTCGGGTCCCTCTGCCCCCCTCCTATATATGTATCCTGGCCCCTCCCCTTCTTCAGGAACCTTCCCTGTCCATCCAAGTTGTACGGTCCCTGATTGGCTTGAGTAGGAGGCCTCAGGCTTCTGCTCTTGCCAGTCATCCCTAAACTCCACCCATCTTGGGCCCTGATTGGTCCTCCCATGGTCTCCACCCCCTGTTTTCCCCCACTATAAGAGCTTGTGTACAGAGCTAGCCAGGGCTCTTGTGGGTTGATTCCTCCTGAGGCGCAGACCTCAAATAAATCTTTCCTCTTTGATCAACCCCGGGAGTCATCTTTTGTGCTCTTCGCCGTGCAGTTCACCACTGGTCCTCCTCACAGGAGTGCTGGCCAAGGCATGTGAACTTGCCTCACTCAAGAAGCCCCTTGTGGGGTGTGAGGAAGGGCGAACCGCTTGGTCAGTAACTCCTGAGTCTCTGGCGGACCCATGCTCTCCTGTGGAGAGCCGTTTGGTTGGCTGGTGCCCGATCGCTGCTTCAGCGCCCTTTGGTGTGGCTGCAAGCTAGCCAGGGCTTGGAGTGTGTGGTTCAGAAGTGCAGCCACCCGATGAGGCGCCGCGGCAGAAGGACGCGTAGCTCAGCTCTCCCCCTCCCCAGGGTTTTTTCACACCAGCTTCACAATTCTGTCACGTATGGCCAGTACGTCCCAGAAATTGGAGCTAGGTGGCGCAATTCCACCTTTTTCTATATGATCCTCTGTGCCTTTGCGCATGTCTGAGGACTTCTTGGGGGTCCTACGGACCTCACAACATTTCTGGCCTTTCTCTTCATCTGCTTCCTCAAGGCCAGTTACAATGTATTACTGCCCAGATACATGAGGAACTTGGTTTCCCACCTCAGCTCCCCATGTACCTTACTCCCTTCTCATTCACATCCTGTTAATCAGCAAGTACCAAAATGAACTTCACTCCCTACTTTTTCACATCCTACTTACCAGCAAATTGGATTTCACAGATCATCTATTCTTTCATTCCCATCACACACCAGGGCATAAAAATAAATTATTCACTCAGTGTTTTTCAGGCTATGTGTGCCAGGTAAATGTTCTCATTCTTAATGCTGTACTTGCATAGTTCATGGTTGCCCATGTATTACTTTAATGACTATATAAACATTCAAAAGTAGTGTGGAAATTGGTTTCTGGTCTTTTTCAAAAATTTTTCATTTTAACGGTATCATGAAAAACCTCATAATCTCTAAAAGAAGTATCTCCTCTGTGCCCATCGCAAACCAATAAACTTGACTCTAGAATAATCTTAATTTTTGAGCTTTAACAACCTACTTGAATTTAAATTGTATAAAAAATATATGGTTAAATGGATGAATTATTTACATGAGCTGAAGCCAAATTTTTTATGTGTGAAGCCGATGCACAAGGGTGATTTTGCACTGCTGATTTCCAATAAAATTTCAACATAGATTTCCTGATTACCAGTTAAGCTATGCTCAGCAAGAAGTTTTTGTCAGTTTTTAACTTGCAGCAGCCCTGCAATTGGCTTACTTGACCCTCACATAGCAACCCGATAGCCTGATGCCACTAAATGTAGAGAACAATTCAGTAGCTAAGGACTACACTGACCTTGCTTCTTCCCAAGGGGCTTCTATGTCAAAATTCATTAGCATTATTTATCCCCCTAGAAGTTATGCAGAGAAGGCATATGGAGACTGAGCTATCAACTTTCTATCTGCTTTCCAAAACCATTGCATTGCACAACTGTCATGCAGGCCTTTCACCTATCAACAAAATGAATGAGGAATCGGACTGATATAACCTTCTTTGGAAAATAGTGGTTAAATATTGTTAATGCAGTAGATAGACTGTGAAACTAAAAACAGAAACCAAATTTATTTCATTGCTTGATCACAAATTTGAGCAAGAACTTTGAGCAAAACACTTAAGACCTTACAAAATTAAATTCTTAAATACTGAGCAATATGAAAAGACCTTATTGTCTGCTATGGCACTCCTTCTCTCTAAAATTTTCCCAGAGATGGGTATGCATCATTGGACAGCAAGAAATCAGATGATGAGAAATCATTTCACAGAATTTCATATATTCACTTGAAAATTGCACTTTAAATATGCTTCTTTCTGATTGGAACATCATGAATATATTTGTTCATTTTCCAGGCATGACCGCCATGAATGGAAGAATTATAATAAGATATTAATCAAGATACTATTATGGGTTATAGGGATTTTGTACATTCATTGGCAGAGAACTCAACAAGATCTCTATAGGCACACATTTCTTCCTAAAATAACTGCTATTCCTTCAGAGTGGTATATCACCATATCTGCCATCATTTATGGATATTCACTTATAGTGTCCATTTTCAGGAGAATTCATATGCAAATTTACTTACTATATCAAGCCAGTCATCTCTATACAAAACTAATAAAAACAAAAAATATTGTGACTGAAAGATTGTCTACCACTGTTGTCAACATGTTTGCATAAACTATTTGTGCAGTAACACCATCTATGAGTTTTATATGTTCTATCCATTTGCTACAGAAAGTCCACCTTCTTAGAAAATTACATCAGAAAAAGAAAAATCAGTAATAGAAATGTATTCTCTCTCAATCAAATCATTCAAGTCTGTTAGCTAGCATCTCATCATCATTCTAGTAGAAAGCCTACTGACCACAATACTGGATTCTACCTTTGATGTGTTTCCTAAAAATATGACATTAAAGTTGCTCAAAAGAATCCTAAAGAATCAAGACTTGCATCTTAAACATTGATCTGTCAGGAATGGTATAGACTTTTCTATCTGTCATTTGCCTATGCTCTCTTTCAATATGGAAAAATAAACACCAAAAACTTACTTATACACTGCGTTTTAATATTATTATCAGTTTGTATCCACTGTCTCTTGTCCTATAAGTGGACATCACTATTTACATCACATATGGTAAGATTTATTTTTTACACACATATTGGTAAGATCTCTCTTAGCCTTCTCACGGCTGAGCAGTCCCAGCTCTCTTGCCTGCTCCTCGATGCTCTGGTCCTGTAGGCATCCTCACATCCCTCCCCTTGACTTGATTCAGGATGTCCATATCCTTCTTGCACTGGGAAGCCCTGAAACAGACTGAGCATTCCAGATCCATCTCACCAGATCTGAGCACAGCAGAAGGATCACCACCCTCAACCTCCTAAGGTAATCCAGGAGACTACTGGCCTTCTTTGCCAGAAGGGTGCATTGCTGGCTTATGGTCAGCCAGTGTCTACTAAGACACCAAGGTCCTTTTCTCCAAAATTCCTTGTCAGCCTTCAGTCCTTAGAATTTAGGAAATTATGTTGTTTCACAGCAAACATTCAGCAACTACTTTGACATGGGAAAGACACCAGATTTTTTTCCATCATTTTGTGATTTGAAAGCTCATTATAATTAACCTTTGCTAAAGGATCACATGTTACATAAACTCTGGGTATATCACATAATGTACTCTTTTGCAGTGACATGGAGTGCTTTTAATTGAAACATTTTTTGCTGGTTGTGCTGGTTCAACAATCTTGTAAATTAAGAAGACAATTTTTCACCTGTATTTTTCAATTCCACGTTTAAAAACCTTGATACACAGTTCTGCTAACGCTGCTGAAGTTAGGGATTCATTAATCAGAAGTTTCACCACAGAATCTTACTCTGAAAGTTGCATCATAAAATTGTGTTGAGGTAATAATATTAGTTTTGTAAGACTAACTGCAAACTAGTTCTAAGCCAGGAAAAAAAAATTAATAAAAAAAAAATTCAAAAAAACCCCCACCACTCAACTTTAAAGCACAAAGTCTCTCAGCATTTTTTGTCCTTGTAAGTTGTACAAAACAAAAAGCAGCCTGTTTTATAAACTACATATTGAAGAGAGATTATCCCAAACTGTTTTATGTAGAAGTCTGTCGACAAACTGTCTGTACTTGATGGAAGCAAAAACAGTGAAGAACCTAAAGAAGCCTAAAAGAACTGGAACTGGATGATACAGAATGAGATACTGCACCCTGGAAGTTGTTGCTAAGAACTGTAACTATTAGTTAATAGGAGCTTGTGCCATTGTTCTAAATAGAAGTAGCATAAATTTAGTGGAAAATTACTAGGCTAAGTACGAGCTATAGAGTATACAAAGCTTGCTGTAAAACTCCATAAACGCCTCTGATCTCTGATCATCTTTGATCCTGAATCAGAGTCTGTGAATCAATATGTCACAGTTTTAACCTTTTGCCCACTTTAATGAAAGAAATTACAAAGTTATCTTCAAAAGTGTGATGTTACAGATGAGTATCCATTGACTGGAATTATATGCTTATAAGGAGAACTTTCTGCTCTGAAGTTGCTACAATATGTTACATTATACATATCCTTAAATTGACCAGTAATAAATGTACTTTCCTGTCCAAAGCTGTAACAGAAAGCCAGGTGAAGACATAAAAGGGCAGCTTATGAAATATGTATGAGAACATAACATGCAGTATGTACATAATATTACATCTCTTACTCATGTTCTTGGTTACTCAAACTTTTTAGAGCATCCACTGTGATTCTGCTCATAAATGACAGCACCTGTTTCCATAAAACCAGAAGACCTGTGATAGAAAATTTGTTTTCCAAGAACCACTGTGAATAACTAATTACTTTAGGAAGTATTCTAGTGCATTCAAAACTTTTGTTTACATTTTGCTGATTTTCTTGGAGAAAAACGTTGATTTTTTTTTTCTAGCATAAATTCAGTTTACTTTGAAAGTAGGATATGAGGAAACAAGGCATTTTAAAAAACTCAGGTTAAAATATAACAATCCTTTGCACATTCTCATAAAAATAACTGTTAGTAGACTGAAAGAAATTCAGATAACTTATACTGTTAAAATTTGTTCTTGTATACCTTTTATCTTTCTCATATATCAAAATTATTAGTGTAAACAAGGAAACACAGTTGTCATTAGTCACTAGACAACAATATTGTATAAATATGCAATTTCCAAAGTAGTACTCTTTGTACTTTAATCATTTGAGTTACCAAACTAAAGCTTCCTTTTAAAAGTGAGAAGGTTCCACCAGCCCATGTTCTGTTTGTGGAGTTTGATGAGTTCCTTTGACTTGACTTCTCTGACAGAGGAATCCTAGCTGAATTGTGCTTAGCATCAGACTTAACTCCTGTATAAGTTTTAAAGGGGAAAGAAAACAGAAAGCAAGCTTAAATAGTCAGGTATCCCCTGAAATATACTATGAGATTTCAATTCCAATGGCTTTTGTACATGAACTTGATGAAAGATGGCACTGAATCAAAAACTGACTTTTAGTTACTGCAGGGAGCACTCAAGATTCACCTTGTTAAGATATCTGGAGTAAATCACACCTGTTTATGATTTCGGATTTAGGTAGACAGTAACTATCAATTACACTCTTCACATTTCTGAGCTTTTCTTTACAACTACAAACAACAATGATATCCATGCCAAGATTCATCCTACCTAACTGGGGCGGTGTATATTATAAGTTTATATATCGATTTGTATTTCATTTTATGTACAGTTCTGTTATCCCCAGTTATCCCCTATTAGCCCTGCTTGTAAATGGACTGCCCCGGTCTTCCCCTTCCTTTGATCCCACTTACTTCCCTCCACCAGTGTCATCCCCCCCCATAATCTCTCTGCCTTCGGGTCCCTCTGCCTCCATCCCATATATGTACCCCGACCCCTCCCCTTCTTCCAGAACCTTCCCTGTCTCGCCAAGTTACTCGGTCCCTGGTTGGCTTGAGTAGAAGGCCTTAGGCTTCCTCTCATGCCAATCATCCCTAAACCCCACTCCTTCCCGCCCCGGTTGGTCCTTTCCCCATTTTCACCCCCTGTTTATGCTCCCTACTTAAACCCATGTTTGAGAACCATCTTGGCTCTTGTGGGTCGGTTCTTCTGGAGGCACAGACCTCTAATAAAGGTTCCTTGTTACACCACCCACAAGGGTCATCTTTTGTCCTCTTCGTCGAGCAGCCAGTCCGCCGGTCCTCCCCCAGGGACACCAGCCAGGGTCTGGTGAACTGCCCTCACTGAAGAAGCCCCTTTGTGGGGTGTGAGGCAGGACGTACCACCTGGTTGGAAGCCCCTGAGTCGCCGGGCATCCCGAGCCCTTCCATGAAGGGCTGATTGGTTGCCTGGTGCCCGAATCTGCCCAAAGCCCCTCAGGGTGGCTGCGAGCCAGCCTGGGCTTGTCGGGGTACAGCCATCTGAGGAGGGGCTGCGACACCTAACTAATTTTTAATTGAGGCATTTAGGCTAAGAATCTAGTCACCCTAAACTTCTGTTATCCTCAGTGACTTGTTCTTAGATAAGCTTAAGTGATCTTTGGAAATATCCCTTTGTGTCCTTCTGGAGAGAATGGAAGGGACTGATTGACTCAATAAACATCCTGTTTAAAAGCCTAGCATTGGGTGCTATGAACTTGAGCCTTAAGACTTTTCTATACAGAAAATTTATACATAAACAATTTAAATTCTGGAATAAAGTAATTTCTGAATTGTCAGAGTACAGTTAAACAATGGTACTTTGTTTTATATTTTTACATAAGTAACTAAGATTACTCTATGGATGCTAAATTCTCTCCAGAATTAGCCAAGAAGTTTCCCAACTACTTGTCTCTTCACACCTCTCCACCTGTAGTAATGATCTCATGCTACTCCTGATCCCACTCACTTAAAATTTCATACTACAATTCATCTTTTCCTTGCCCTCTCATCCTCTGAAACTTCTGCTTTGCAATACAGTCAGCAAGCAGTCTCACTAGTTCCATCAGTAACTCCAGCTACTATGCCACAGACCTGTTCCCCATCCACTGACAAGCTCCATCACTCACTTCTGAATTCCTTCCCAGGGACTTGGTACGAGGACTCTCTCCTGTATTGCTCTAACTCTAGACACCACAGATGTACCCTCTCAGTGCATCTTTTACTACGAAATCCAACAACATCTCTCTGTGAATGAGGCAGACACACTTCACTCTCATCTTCCCCAGAGCATCAGTTGTTCAAGTGCCATGACAAAGACTGTTCATCTTGATACTGTATGCTCATACGGCTTCTCCTCACGGGATCTCTTCAGAGTGTTTCTGCAGCAAAATTTTCCAGTGTCCCTCCAGGAAGAGATTGGAGAGAGCTCGGATTTTGTCTTTTTCTCTTCTTGAACCTTATCTTTGAGTAATCTTTTCTGCAATCATAAATTCATGAGTCATCTCTGGAGTGAAATGTACAGGTTCCATTCCAAACTCACCTCTCAGTCAAACTCATACTCCATCCTCTCTCCCTGCTATCTTGTCAGATCACTACCCTAAATTTACCCAGGCATTTTTTCCAGATCCTTCCCGAATCAACAATGACAGTAGTACCATCCTTTCAATACACATATATTGGGCATTGGAGCCCATAGGCATAATGATTTTAAGTTATGGAGCTGATACTCTCATCAATGTTTCTGTTACAATGTTTTGTATTACAATTATTGTCACATCATAGTCCATGACCTTGCCTAATACCGTTAATGTGCCTTGGCATTGTATGCATAGATCATCTTTCTAGAAAGTAATTTTCACCTTACAACCCTTCTCTTTGCAGCCTTCCTTAGGCATTAAATTCTTATCTTATTAGGCATTATTTTATCTTATGTTAGGCATTATCTTCTTATCTTCATTTTCAAGTTCTTCATATTCTTTCTTAGATACTACTGGAGTCAACCAAAAACTGGGTATAGGCAGTTGTTATGGTGACGTGACAGAGCAAGCGGTGTCCAACCTGAGGTCCATCTCCCAGTGCTACTCACTAGTGCAAGCAAGCAGCTTCTGGACAAATCAGAGCACATGAAGTTTGAGTCTGCTTCAAATTTCAGATGGGAGAACAGCACTTTCATGTCTATTCCCAAGTTATTGTGTATTTACAAGATAGTATGAAAAGGAGGACAAGGATACACTAACATGGTGTCAAAGAAGGCAATAAATAATCCTTTGCAGAAAACAACTATTACATGCACTTTCTTTTCCATCAGATGTCAAATTACTTTTATACTTGGAGGAATCTTAGCATTACTTGTACTTAGTATTATTTGAAAATGAAAATTTAATATATTATGAAACAGGCTTTTTACTGTCTCAGAAATCTTATTAAGATGCTGGCACCTTTCTCTCAAAAGGTTCTGCTCTATGCCTTTGCAATTGCTGCCACTGTTCTGGAATTCCTTTTAACAGCAACTTCAGTTAGACACATTGACAGAATCCACCACTTGCAAAGCAGATGGTAAAATTTCTATACAGGCAACATTACTTCCCTGGTGGAGTGTTTCTAGACTCTCCTGTCTATAATATATTAGAATTTTATAGTGTCTTAGCCCATAAATTAAAAAATAAGATTATGCTGAATGTGCGAATATGTGTGAGTCTAGTCAAGGCAACATGCCACAAAATTCTAGTATTTTTTTTCTGTAAGGGTGTGTCGGAGTCCAGGATATCGAGTTTACACCTCACATTGCCCTGGAGGATCTGGGACCCTTGCAGAGAATCCAGGAGGATACAGTTTTTGATCTGTGTCCCTGGGAAGGGCTTCCAAAACTGATGGAAGCAAGAGCAGAAGAAAAATAATTTGGATTATAGTTCAGTTAGTTATAGAAATAAAACTTATAGTTTTAGGTTTTGTAGTATAGATATAAAAGAAGACAACATGGAGGA
The DNA here is from genome assembly GCA_013390005.1 of Calyptomena viridis. Lineage (NCBI taxonomy): Eukaryota > Metazoa > Chordata > Aves > Passeriformes > Eurylaimidae > Calyptomena > Calyptomena viridis. The sequence goes on along the minus strand of WEIV01010827.1, from coordinate 8,743 downwards.
TTTTGGGTGTTGCCCTGAGTTCTTCTTCTTCTTGCTTTTTGCACTGCAGTAGAGCTGGCAGTTAGAGATTGGTAGAATAGGTTTGAGGTAGAGAAGACGTGTTAGTAATAAGTTAGGATTATTGGTACTGAATTGTAAACATAATACGTATTATCATATCATTGGTCATTAGTGTCCTTAAAAACTTAGATGCAGTTGCCATTTTGGCACTTCTGAGGCTTTCCACACTTCTAAGGCAGCACACACTTTGGTGTGTTAAACCCAGGTTAGGGTGACATGCTAAAGTTGTGATAAAGCTTAATAAACAGAAGAAAAATTGAGAAGCTGCGAGTTTCATTCCTTTATCTGGTATTGGACTTTGATAACAAGAAGCAATTACTACGAGCATTTTTACAAGAACATACTAAGGGTGTTTTTCATGAATGCCATATAGTTATTGTGATATGAGTGCTTCAATAGTAATTCAAACCAAAAATTCAAAATATGTTCTTGAGAAAAATATTAGTCAGAAAATGCAACTGACTTTGTTCTTAACATATTAACAAGCCTTCTATGAATACATAGTTAATCTGGTTATTAATGTAATTATTGTATTGAAATGTGAATCCTTACTTACATAAGAAAATTATTGAAAAAAATAGTAAAAGATTCCTTCATCATCTAAAATTGTTTTATGAAATGAGTTATTTTGACTCTTAAGGCAGAATAAAAAAAAAGGCTCTATTTTTACAGATATTTTTCTTATTATTTTCTTCATTTTTGAGTTTTCATACACACTTAGCACCTACTGTCTTGTTATATACACATTAAGACATGCTCTTTGGTGAAACTCACTGTATTTAAATCCTAAGTGATCATATCCCTCTGCTATTAAAAAAACCAGAATTAATGTTGAGATTGCTTCCTACATAGAATTCATTCAACATTCAGCAACATTTTGAGCACTGAAAAAAAAATAAATTCTGAATTTAATGATTTTTCTAATGTATATGAAAACAGAGCTTGGAAAGAAGACTTGTGGTGAACTCCAATCTGGGCATTAAGTTTAAATGCGTAAAGCGCATTGTTTTCTTCTGCAACCCATCATAAACCACTGAATAATTCCTATATCCTACACTTTCCTTTTTTAAGAAGCAGTTGCAGTAGCTGACCCAACAATTTCAGTTGCTTGTTTTGTGATGTTGACATTTTCTCTTATTATACATATGTAGGATGTTAAGTAAAAAACTAGGATCCTAATGTCTGTTAGATGCATTAAATTTTATTATAATTAAAAAAATGTATATAATTTCCAATAAAAGAAAGGGAGCAAGCCAAGAACAGATGCTTTGGTGTCAGTAAAAATAAAATCCTTTGGCAAATATCAGAGCACAAGCTGCTCTACAGGAAGCTACAAGTTGCAGGACACCTTCAGTTTTTGTTGTCCTCAATGTCTAGTTAACATTCCTGGCACTTTTATGTCTTAGACACTTAAAGTCTAAATTTGGTCACAAAACATGAAAAATTAATCGGAATTTCTAAAATTTACTTATTGTCATTTTCAATACAAAACACAACACATATTTCATTACATCTGTAGTGAGCATATGAATGCAAGTGTCTGCAATAATCAAATATTTCAGTTAAGTACTCAAAAAAAAAAACTTTCATGCATGGCCTCTGGGATCAAGGCCAGTAGCAGCTGCAAGATGGTCTACGCAGTTGCTACCAAATCACGTAAGCCTGGTGAGTGCCAAAATAAAGGGAGGGAAATGGGATCCGGCCATAATCCATTATTAGGCTGTGCTGAGAGAATAGCACAAGAAAAGGTCTGAGAATAAACAAGGAAAAGATACAGTGCATCAAAGAACACCAGAAGCGAAGGCCTGCAGATGCCTAGAAACTCTGAGTGCCCTTCCTTGATTAGACAAAGGGACCCCGAAGATGCGCTGATGTGTATCCTGCCCAAATGATTGGACCCTGGACTGGAAATCCGCTAACGAAGTAATGGCAGAACAATAGCTGTACTATGTAGTGGTGAACCATAAGGTATAAAATGGTATCACTTGTAGCTATACTGGGTCTCTCACTCTGTGTCTACAATAAACTGCTTGTTTCTGCATCACATCGAGGGCCCATGTCCAATTCACTCACTACATGCTACTCCCTCGTATTGTTCTGCAACATCTCATGTCCTACAAATAGAATCATAGAACTACAGAATTGTAGAATACCCTGAATTGAAAGGGGCCCAAAAGGATCATCGAAGTCCGAATGCTGGCTCTGCACAGGACCATCCCCAAGAGTCACACCATGTGCCTTCAATGCTTCTTGAACACCATCAGGCTTGGTGCTGTGACCACCTCCCTGGGGAGCCTGTTCCATCACCTGATCACCCATGAGTGAAGAACCTTTTCCTGATATCCAGCCTCAACCTTCCCTGACACGATTTCAGGCCATTCCATTGGTCCTATCACTGGTAATCAGAGGGAAGAGATCAGTCCCTGCCCTTCCTCTTCCCCTCACAAGGAAGCTGTAACTGCAATGAGGTTTCCCCTCAGTATCGTCCAGGCTGAACAGACCAAGTGGCCTCAGCCACTCCTCATATGGCTTCTGCTCAAGGCCCTTCACCATCTTGGAAGGCCATAAATACATGCTGTCCAGCAAGTTGCACACACCGGCAATTGTTCTCAAAGGAGAGAAAACAGTCCAGAAAAATGCATTTAAACATTGAAAATGCATGACAAAATATCAGAGTGAAATACTGACATGAAAGGAAGCAACATCAGAACGAAGCATCAAAGTGTGAAAGTGTTATATTGGGCAATGCCTCAAAGCATCCTGATTGTGACAAGATGACAAGTCAATCTTGACTTAGAATGAATTTAAGTCAAAAAATAGTATGGATAGGGGCCAATGAAGAAGCTATGAGGCATAAAGATTCTTAACTGTGGAAGGCCATGGAGTTTTAAAGAGGAGAAAGAAGTAAAAACTATTTATTTCCATCAATGACTGACTAAGAGACAAAAAAACATAATTGTTGGAGGAAGAAGGGTCAGAAGTATGTAATGAGGGCCTAAGAGAAACTTTCAAAGCAAGTTATTTTAGTGTTCAGAGGAAATGGATAGGTAGATGGAAGTTACGACCCAGTAGGCTACACAAACAGGGAACAACTCTAACTGATGTGAGGCCAGGCTGACACTGGTTGGATTCACAGACCTGCAGCTGGCTCCCTGGTCCTGCTTTTGTCTTTCTCTTTCCTAAGATACACAATGAAATTTAACACTGATATATCTAGGGATTAGTTTTGCATGAAACATCAAGACAAAAGGAAGCAGCTCTTTATTTTCCTTGGAAGATCTTTCCTTCTGGAGTTTCTACATCCAATTTTACAGCCAGTGCATACAAATCTAATCTAGATATGAGATCATATTCAGTAATGCTTAAAATATATTGACAGTATTGCGTGTATCACATCCAAGGCTGCTCTACATTTAGACATAGTCAAATTCAGCTCTTTCTCATGTAGAATTACCAAACCAGCAGCTGTGGTAAAAATACCTCACTGCAGTTAGACTCGAGGCATTCTCAGCAACTACAGACTCAACTGAAATTCAGTTCCAAAGGTATTTGGAACAAAATCCCTTTACTACAATATGAAGAAATGGGTTCAAAATAGTTTCAGTTGGCCCTTTACAGATCCAAATGAAATCTAGATTGCTACTGAATATCCAGTACAACTTTCAGAAACATTGTAAATGGAACTCAAAAGTAATATTTTGAAGGACTAGCCTGGTCTGACTTCACCTGCAGACTTGAGAAAAAGTACGAAGAATATTTAGCTGCAATTCACTTACAGGACATTCCTGAATACCACCCCGAAATTAAACACCAAAATATAACAAGATCCAATCCTAGATCCTGCAGATAAAATGCGTTTCAGAGACAGCTGACAACAGTTGTATTTGTTTAAACATTCAGACTTCAAAGCAGAATTCCAGGCACAACAGTGCCATCCAGGGGCCAGCAAATTCCAGCTGAATGTCCAAAGAATTTCCTGAAACTGATTTTATTTGTATAAACAAACCGGGTTTAAAACAATTTCCCCAAATATTTTCAAATATGATCTCAGTTCTTTTGAACACTGCAACAGATAAACAGCAATGTGAAACAATAAATGATTTATTCTCTAGACATGCTAGGACTTGTTTAAGCATGAGTTTTGCAAAAGTTTCGTTTCAATAGAATGTTTGTAGCAATTTAAATCAACAGTTCCTTCCAGCACAATAAACTGGCAATCTGGAGGAAAGTTGTGATGAAACCTCGCTAAAGTCCTCAGACTGAGACATCACGTCCGAAACACGTGCTCTGCCACACTTCACTACAGCTAATCAAAATTAATTCTGTGTATAAAACTGTACACAACCAAATCCTCCCGAGGCACAATTTCTGCGCACCCGATAATCTGCCTTCTGCACGGATGGAAAATTCAGTCTGAAAATGGCAAAGCACTTTGAAAATGGAGGCTGTTTTGTCATGGCGGGGAAGGGACAGAGAGCAAAGTCAAAAGATACAGCAGTGGTCACCGTTTACTCCTGGTACACAGCAGTAACAAGGTGGGAATAGCAGTATTTCTAACATTATAAACTATTTGGAGGGGCAGATGTCACTTCAGTTTAAGGATTTAGAGAAGTGCATCTCTCCGGATACATGGCCGACGATGCAATCACCGCGGCAGCGAAGAACACGGCAAGAAGTTTCGGGTCCAACCCCACGCGAGGGGATCTCTCCTCCCAGAGNACAGCGGCCCGAGGAGGGGGTGGCGGCGGGTCGCCCCCTGAGCGAGCCTGGCCGGAGCCGACGGTCTGCGGAGCGGGCGAGGCTGCCTGGCGCCGCGGGAAAGGCCCCATGTGGCCCCAGGTGACTGCCCCTGTCCCTGTGGAAAACTCATCCCGCTGTGCCGGCCCTCGGCGAAGGGGCTGTGATGAAAACAAACATCAGTCTTGTGAGGATCGGCTGTTTTTAGGGAAATGCCGCGCAGCTGCCGGCACGTGTGCCTCGGCCCGACGTGCTGCCCGTGAGCGCCGTCTCATGCAACCTGTCTGACTGTGTTTGTGTTTTCACCGAAGCTTTGCAGGTGATCCTCGCGGACCCACCAAAGACCCAGCTGCCTGTCTGCTGCATAGCAAAGATGTGATGTTGCCTTATTTTCTTGGAGGTAGAGGGGCTGGGAATAAAAAATCAATGGGTTAGAGCTAACTTTTCCCTTTTCCGTAGGAAGTTTGGTGTTTCATACTTATTTCAGAATATTTTCCCTGCTCCGTAGTGTGAGTTCACTTAGTCAGGTGTGTTGCACTTCGGATGGGTTTTGGCTATGCATTTGCAAATGTACAACTGAAGCGGCCTCTGTTTAGGTGTTGCACCAACAGTTTAGGGTGGCTGACAGTCCTGCTGAGCATGTGTGGTATCAGCACCAGGAGCTGGCATTGTGCACTTACAGAAGAGTTAGGTTAACATTAGTATTTGTCATCAGCAGAACGAAAATTAGTATGTTCCAGGCATATAGTAACTTGTGACAGATTGCAGGTCAAGAATTTAGTGAGAGGTAGCATCTGCAGAAATGTTTGAGATTATATAAAATGTAAACATTTACGAAGTAATTTATTGCAAATTTTGGTCCTTGCTGTTAACAAATGTAAGGTCAGAAATGAGCAATTCCACGTTGTAATATGCCAGTAGATTGCTGAAGACAGAAAAGGGTATTTCATTCATTGTTGAAGCAGGGACTTTTTCTGATTGACTGAATTTATGTGGTATTTCATAGCCTTTCACCACAAAGATACTAGTATAATAAGGGATGAAAACAAGCATTGTTTGACTGAGGAGTTCTTTAGGAAAAGATAGAGTGCAATGACTTTCTGTACAGAAGATTGGAAGGTTTCAGTAAGGACACTTTTCATCCTATAGTTCAAACATATCCCTCTCCTGATAGGAGAGTTTTTATATTTTCCAGAGGCGAGAGCTTTCACCAGAGTTTAAACAAAAAGTTGTCACTCTGTAATGGCAGGTCCATCTGAGATGTAAGTAGTACAGAGACTGAAATCCCGAATGCCATGTCTTCAAGGGGGACAGGTCAGGCTGGCTTAGAGTGGGATGGAGACCAAACACAAACAGATTAAAAAGTATGTTTTTCATTTCTGTGCCTGTGCCCTTTCATAAGTAAGTGTCAGAGCTGTATTAATTACTGCAGTGATTAGTCGTAAAATGTGAAATTTAACTACTTTATTTACCCATAACTGGATGTTTGCTACCTCTGTGTGTTTGTTACAGAGATGTCCTTGTAAGAACACATTTTACTAATAAAAATCATAAATCTTCCTCTAATAGATATGGAATGGAGGAATTTGACCACATATAAAGAAATTATTTTTGAAAGTGAAGTCCCTTACATAAACTTATCTTGTGTATTCTTCCAATCTGCTAAGGGAAAGTTATACGTAATTACAGAGCAGCTCTGTACTGTGCACCTTTGGCTTTTCACAGTCAACCAATGCTGGGAATAATACAAATTTCTTTCCCCAGCAGGCCATATCTAATATGCATGATGGTAGTTGTTGCAGAGACAACTTTGTAAGCCTTATATAGCCTTGTTTGTCTTAGTCGGGTTTAGAGGACTTCAGTATCTGAAGTGAGCCTACAGAAAACCTGGAGAGGGACCTTTTACAAAGGCACATAGAGATAATAAAAGGGGAATGGCATTATATTGAAAGAAAGTAGATCGTGACTAGATATTAGTAAAAAATTCTTTTCTGTGAGGGTGGTGAAGGACTGGCATAGGTTGCCCTGCAAAGCTGTGGGTGCCCCTTCCTTGGAACTGTTCAAAGTGAGGTTGGGTGGGGCTTTGAGCAACCTGGTCTAGTGGGAGATGTCCCTGATCATGGAGTATGTTGGAACAAGACTATCTTTAAGGTGCCTTCCAACCCAAACCGTTCTGCAAAATTCTGCTATATTATACTTATATATTTCAGGTTTTAATTCCGTCAAAGAAAGACTTCTGCTATTAATTAACATAATAAACTATGATGTCCTTCTAAGTGCTATAGTCTTAAGAAATTCTAGGAAGATAGCTTTCAGAAGTTTTTCTACCAATTCGTATTTTGTTTACAGGAAGAGCAAAGAGTCTAAGACTAGTGTTTCTCTGTGACATAAACTGGCACCTATCTGGGAATTGACCTTTATTTTAATTAGTTCCTGTTTTATGTTTGGTACTAGTAACTAACAAAACAAAGTTACCAGTGTCCAAAAACTTTTCTGTTCTGGAGTGTCTACAGCATTCCTATAAACTATATTGCCATAAGTAAAAGATGTGCAGCATCTGCTTTTAGTTTATATCTGAATGGAAATACCTACTTACTAGAGTAGGTAGCTACAGTTCAGTGTAAATTAATGACAGGTGTTGTTCTGGTGTGTCTGTAAAAACTGAGAAAAACTCCTCACACTCTTAATGGAATGTTTTCTTCTTATAAGAATCAAGTCTTTGATTCAAGTATTATAATGAAATAAAGTGTATAGGTGCTTTATAATTAAAGAACATTTAACTGAGTGATGATTTAACTTCTTGCCAGAGAAACTTGAAAGTTGAATATTATTATTATTGTTGTTGTTGTTATATCCTCCAAGGAGATGAGACAAATAAAGGACTGTGATGTCCATCTCCTTTCTGAGAGTTTTTGAACTCATTGGCTAATTTCAGAGAAACTGGAAAGGAGGACAGACCTCAGAAGTCATTGGGTTTTGGTTTTTTTTACTTATAATTTGCTTAGAGAATAATACTAATGTGAAATAATATATTCTGATCTAATGAGGAACAAAAAATGAAAATGCATTTTTTAGGTGGCTGAATGAATGAAACATTTGAGGTAACTACAATGTTAAGGATCTACTGTGAAAATGAGAGGACATTGCAATTGCGATGAGGTGAAATAAGACAGAAAATAATAAGAAATCAATCTCAATTTTGCAGTTATTCACATGATTATTCTATGTGAATAATTATTTTAGACAGGCCGTTAATCTTTCTTTTCACATGAAGTTGTTTATAGCAGTGTAAAAGCTTCAGAAAGTCACACTATTTCTGTGTTAGCAAGTGATAGTTGTGCCAAAAGTTTATAAATGTTCTTTTCCTGTTGTAAACGGCGGGAGAAATGCGGCAATTGATACGATTGATCAGCAAGACTCGTCATTATTAGCAAGCAGCTACATTTATACCGTACATAATTAAGCTCATACATATTGCAAAAATAAAGCTCATTATTGGTTGCTTTTAAAATTATTTACCCCTCCTTCTAAGTTTTCTATGTGGCTTTTGTTCACTAGTTATTCTGCTGACTTCTATTTTTTATCTATCCTATTTTATATAATTGTTAATATCTAATGTCCTTGCCCCACATCTTTCTCAACTTCTCTTTGTCTTTCTTCAAGTTCTCTTTGTCTTGCAAATATATCAGTTGCACGTAGCTGTACTCTGTCTACGTGACCTCTCTCAGCAGCATCAGGTCTGCGTGCCCCCTTTCAGCTAACCATTCCTCCACATTTTCCTTTACCTGTAATTGAATGTATATGTAGATAATAACAGAAAAAAACACAAGGTCTTGGCAGAACCCACAGCTAGCAAAGTCCAGGACATGGTCTTGCTTCTGATAAATAATGTGGTACAGTTTCAGTGTGTCTTGCCACAGAATAGCCTCTAAAGTTAAACTTTTCT
>WEIV01010825.1:137952-155616 GCA_013390005.1 Calyptomena viridis | reverse complement strand
ACTTCAATATCTGTCATCGAAATAAACATTACACAAAAGCTTTACATTTTATGTATTCTACTTATCTACTAATACCATGAAACAGGCAATAGGTGCTGCTCTGAACTGCAGAGTAGTAACCAAATTCAACATCAGCAACTTCTTTCCCTCAAAAAATGAGCTCATAAGCAACAATAAAGAATTTACATTATACTTTCTGCAGATAATGCTTTTTCCTCACAAGCTGTTTGTGCCTGGCCCAGTCACCAGCCCATGAAATTCACAGACACTCAGTTGTGCTACCACAGAGTAATTGTTTTATTTTGGCTGAGAAGAGCAAGTTTCCAGCTGGACAACAGACTGTAGCCCTTTACATATACTGAAGATGCCACACAACAATGTTTAAAAAAATAAGAAGCTACTGAAACTTTGTCTTGGTACCCACAATGTACAGTAGCTTCTTTTGTTGGCTGTAGTACTCTATGGAGTGAAACAAGAAGATATGAGGTAAATGCCCTGATATTTTTGAGATTTGAACAAGAAATTACCCAGGATGAAAATGGTTCATGAAAAAATACTAGATCTCTCTACTGTCACACAGTAGCGTCTTTCCACATCATCCTGTGTGTAACAACAAAGGTGCCACCAGAACACCTAAACCAATATCCAGTGATTCTAACCTTCCACATTATACAAATCAGCCCCTCTAAAAATCCCTTTCTTCAACTTCTGCATTATATGCAAGTTTTTTATTTTATATAGGGCTTGGTACTGTGCCAAAGCCCACAATACTACTTTATCTCCTTTTAGTCTTCTGTAGTTTATGAGACTTCCTAGGCCCTTTCTATTTTTTCCGCATTCTTTGTGTCCAGTTACTTTGTATAAATTACTGATGGTATATTTTTTACATTTTTAAAAGCAGCCAATTCTCAGTCCCTTTTCTCTTTTCATAAACCTGCAACTGCTGCTTCTTACCAATCTCAGGAGAGGGTCCTGCTCCTAGAAATTACCTTTTTTTCACCCAAAACCAGCAGTGCACTGGATCTTATAGTACTTCCCTTTTCTCTCTGCTCAGGGTGGGGAGGCTGGGGCATGCCTCCCTACTGGATTAAGGGGAACTCACTGTGAACTTCTTCTAGCCTTCACCTCTCTTAGTGCATCAGGTGCTTGCTCTGCTGCCAGAGGTTAGATGGTAGTAAGCTTAAACAGTGGTTGGCAATGGTGACATGATTATTATCATGTTAAAGCATGTATGGAGATTGCTATTAAGGCCCATTGTCTTAATTATATTTCTTCAGTGCCCAGTTAAAATACAGAAAAGACCTCTATCCTCCCGACACTCAGATCCCATTGTTTTCATCCATTCTCATTTTGCCAGAATTTTTCCTTAGTCTCTTCCTCAAAATACACTTGTTGTGACACTCCCATAAAACTGCAAAAGAATGATCAAGAAGGGCCAAAAAGAAGGAACCTGCCCTAGCCTTGCCATGAGGCCCTGACAAAAGCCAGAAAGTAGAGAGAGAAATCAAAGGAATGAAGAGACTGATTGACAACTCCAAGCCCTCAGTTTACCTGCTTGTGATTTGTTGCTTGTATGAGTGGTTTTTTTCATCTATAGCCTTTGCAATCTAAATCAATAGTAAGATTTTTGGTGCAGGGACCTCATTGACAGATGTGATTTGAAAATCAGTGATTCTGTAAAACCGCTGGCTAACTGAGAGGGACCTAAAACAAAGTCTGTGATTTTTATGGAAACCTGAATATGTATCTTCTGGAAATCAGACTCCTGTGAGAATTCATATTTTTCAGTCATTTGGGCAAGCTCCTGGACAAGTTGCAGACTGTCTTTCAGGAGAAGTTTCTAAAATGCAGTTAAGGCAAAAACTTGCTAGAAATGTCCTGGATATAAACCATTCCATTAGTGGTTTCCCCAGCAAGGCTCCCATGTTTTTCTGTAAGAGGTTTGCGAGAACTCCCTCACAAATCTCATCCTTAATTTCTTTACTATTTTTCAAATTTTGCAGAATGTTCCAAAACACATGAATTTTGTAAATAACAAGTAAAAGACTAGACAGCACAATTACAGGAGGCTAAAAGAAATTCGTGAATTTATGACCTCACTTACGAATCTGACGTTAATCTTGTGCAATAACAAATGAAGTTCTGAGAAGAAAACCAAGTGATGGCTGAGAGAGTCTAACAACAGATAAAAATAAAAATATTTTAACAATAGTAACAACCAAATAAAAAACCCCATCTTCCCCCCAAAAAGAGGAAGCAGAGCTAAACCAATCTCTATTCAAAATTCTGTCCTACTACAAGTCTCAGTGGAGCCTTTGGGACTGTGGTCCCCATATTTCAGTCAGCTATGTGTTTCATGAAAAATTTAGATCTCAAGATTCGTAGGGTTCTTGAATGTTTTTAGCACAATGGCTTTTGTTCTTGCTTTCATGTTTTTGACCAGGACTTCAACAGTTAGATTATTCCTTTGGGACTTGAGAAACCTGTTTTTTTCCCTCCCTTTTTCCAACAGAATTCTGGCTTAAAAATCTCTCTCCAGAAATTTCTGGAGGACGCCTTGGGGAAGTCTGGGATCAGAGGAGCCTCTGAACATTTCTGTGGAAACTTCCATTTTAAATTAAATAATTAAATGCTTGCTAAGCTGTTGGCCTTGAGGATAGGGAACTTGCCTGAAAGAGGAGAAATGAACATTTCAGACTGCTCTGATTAATAGTTCACTATTTTATGTTAAACCAAGTGGGGAACAGACCTCTAGCATCCTTCTTCCAAGTAAGCCTTACTTTAAAGTCCTATTCAAAAATTTCTTTGCTTGTTTTCTCATGTGCCACCCCAACTTATGCAAGGAGTATAAATGCAACAAAACTCTAGGAAAACCGTGAATTTTGTGCACAGCATTTCCTGTTGCTTGGCCTTGGAGCCTCTCTAGGCACTATGTCAGACTTTGCAAAGCCTGTTCTTAAGTTCCCAAATCTCCTTCCACAGCCTTGGTACCTAATTGTGGTCTAGTGAATTGAGATAAGTATAACTTTCTTCTGTGGATTTCACTTCTAATTATTTTCTTATTCTTTATCAGAATCCTTCTGCTAATTGTAGCAGGATATGGAAAGTATTTTCATGCAGCAATGTATCTATGGATTAGAATCTATGAGATACTTCTGCAGGACCCTTAGTTGCATGTAATTCTTTCCCCTGACAATTTATGTCAGTCACACTGTTGGAGGTGATTCAAATACAGGACATAGAAAATGCATTTACATTTTTTCCTGGGGTTTCCTGATTGCTGAAATAGCCTCCACACTATCATCTTCTGCAAGAATTTTTCCAGAAGCAAAGATCTTGGATGGACTTTTTCTAGTAAAACTAAAATTGAGTTTTTCTTCTTTTTTTTCCCGCCAAAGGCTAGGAACCAATTGCACCCTCAAAGATACATTGCCTGCAAGAAATCTCACCAACTCCCTTTCTTTAACAAGTGTTGTTATGGAAAAGGCAAAAGGAGCATAGATGTTTGAAAAATGATAAAGTTGTATCCATCTGACTCTGAAATGTCTCTGTAGAGCTATTTTAAATTTACTGGAAAAACAAAGGATATGAGTATGAATTAACACACCACTTCATTTAGTAACTCATGGGAATGTGGTACCTGTAGAACATTAGTTATCTGGGTTGAAAATAATAATTTAATCTGTTTCCTTCAGTACTATCTAGTTTATACTGCTGCTTGCTTTTTATGATATTACACTTAATTACAATGCAATAAGAAATTACCTTTCATAGAATAATTTTGATTGTCTTTCCCTGAAGCTGGTCTGCCTTGTAGCTGTGTAAAGCCAAACAGTTTGAGAATTTGACTCTTGTCCTTGGATATCTGGGAAGTTTCTGCTTACCAAGAGTTTCAATTCCCCCTCAAAGAAGGGTGATAAATTTCTTGGGTGAAAACGGCCATAATTATATCATCATTGTGGTTCCCATGGAGGGTACACTGAGGATGCCCCAAAGCTGAAAAATAAAGAACTTTGACTGAAAACAAAAGTGATGACTCGCAACAGATTCATTCTGTTGACTGCTTTACCCTGCTTACAAAACATTTTTCAAAATTTCCTAGGAAAGTAAACTAAATAATGTTTTAGTGGTGTTCATACTGTGAAAACCAATGAGCCCAACTACTTCCCATCTTGAGAACAGAGAAACAAATAAAATTCCAAAGCAGTAGGTCTAATATTCAAACCCTCCTTTCATTTCTTTCTTGTTTCTTCAGTGATTCTCCCAGGCCCCACTGTCTAGCATTTAGTGACTTGTGCTTTGCAGAACTCTGGTCTTAGACCATTGCTGGCACTTAAAGGCCGATTTCCAGAGAAAGGATTGATCTTCATCTCACCTGGGAAAGAATGCAGTAACAGCTAGAATTTTAAAAACTTGTCTGGTTCGTTAATAACTTTGCAAATCTGCTATGAGCTGTGAAGTATATGGGAGATTCACAACAAAGAGGAAAGAGATGGTAGATGAGAAGATTGGGAGCAAGACCCAGAAGAGGGTGTAGTTACTATCAAGTGGAAACAAATTATGCCTTGACATATGTTCAGTTGAATTAAAAGAATTATCTTTTCTGAACAGGAAAAGTTCACTATAGACACAAACCAAGAAAAAACCAGTCTCTTAATAGGTTAAAGTATCTTTAAATTTTTAACTGCTGCAAGAGAAATAATATGTCAAGTTTGGAAGTGCATGTTGAACGCACTGAACTAAAAAGTCACCAAACAAAGCACTGTCAAAAAAAAAAAAAAAAGCTGAAGCATGTGACAGGAATATTTAGCCACATTAATTTTTTTTTCATATCATGTGCAATTGAACACTGAGTCTTGGCATGAACCCAGCCAACTGAGGGCAAAGGGTTTCAGCTGTTCTAACCACCAATCTGTTTCTTCTTTTTTTGTTTTGTTTGCAAGATTGGGACATTTCTGTCTGCAAGCCGACCCATTCCTTAAGCATATATACATGTCACTTGAGGATTTAAGAGTTAGAGACATGGAGAGATTGTCCAGATCCCTTTTCGACAGTTCAAGAGACAACTCCAAAAGGCTGAAATACTACTGGGATTTGAAATAGTGTGTGCAGAGTCTCTGTTTCTTCAACTTTTTAAAGTGGTTTGTTTCTGTAATTTCATATGCATTAAAAATAAATGTATAGCAAGTAATATTTTAAACTAACTTTCTGTTATACTGTTGGCATCATCTCTAAAACAGTCGTATGTCTTAATGACATTCCATTTATTTAACTGCTTTTCTCATTAAAAACACTGCCCTGGTGGTTCTGATTGCTCAATGTTTGACTCTAGATCATACAGATCTGTCTGTTCTGAAGTGACAAAGACTCAGGGCAGAGCAGCAACCCCAGGGAAGGGAACTTCCCTGTTAAGACTTTAACGTGTTGAGGAACAACATGCATTGCCTGATGCACTTATTATCCAGGAAATTACTCATCTCTGTTAGTGATTCTTACTGAAAATACTAAAATAATCCAAGAAACTATGTCCTTCAGCTAACAGTGGGTCCTGTGTTATTAAAATGGTGATGCATGATTCTGCACATAGAGGGTTTTTTAAAATTAAATTAAACTCAAAAACTTATGAAGTATTTTAATTTCATTGTTTTTTTATTTATCTGGAAAGCTGATTTTACCCTGTGCTCTGAATGAGTTTGTTACAACACAGTACAAATCTATGCACTTTGAGATCCTAAGTCCTCAATTTTTTCTCTCTTCATAAAGCTGGCAAGATTGAGGCTTTGTACTTGGAGGCCAGGCCCTTCAGCTAAGAAAGAGTGGAAAAAAAATGTTATAGGGATTTCTTGTACTTGCAGTAGGAAAAATTCTTTTGTGTTTAAGCTCTCCCCTGGCTAAAATTTGGGTTTTACCCTGCAATGAAGATACTGAGAATGAAGAAAAGTCAGTATCCAGGATTGTAAAAACCTTTTCAAGGGACTTTTCTCCACTTGTGCCAAAGGACAGTGAGAATGTGAAGGCCCTGTGGTCCTCAGAAGCTCTCTGAAAGCATGTAGTGATAGCAGTGATGCNCAGTGAGAATGTGAAGGCCCTGTGTTCCTCAGAAGCTCTCTGAAAGTGATGAAGAGCTCCAAGCTGCACTGCTCTCAGGAAGGCCCTTAGGAGTGATTAGGACAGTATGGACCTGGACATAATGGTCCAGGTATGACTGCCAGGAGGAAAGACCCCTCCAGGACACGCATGCGAGGTTTTATTTGTGAAAGGCCCAAATTGCACTCCTAATTTCTAATCCATAATCTATTTCCATGGTGGCCCTGAGGCTCAGTGGGAGAAGAGGTGCTGCCAGGCCTCCAGAGCACTCTGAGCATGTCGAAATGTCACCCCCACTCTCTGAGTCTCTGCTGTGTTTTGCAGGGTGTGCACCCCAGGGTGGTACAGTGCATTCAGCAGAGCATTTCTATCCACAGTGTATGCACTATGTGCCCTGTTTCTTGTCTTTGGGCTTCAGGAGGCTCTGCTGTGTTGCACAAGACCAGCGGTTAGGTGACACAAAATCATGACTTCATGTACTCGCTGTGAAATCAATTGATGCTGATACAGGGAGATGGAAGGAGTTGATCAAGAAACTGAGATTACAGATTATTGCCTCATAGTCTGATTTTATTCTGATGGACCACTTTGTGTTCAAAGATCAGAGTTAAAATATGGTTCAACAGATTGCCACTTGGTCTCAGTGATCTGCAGACCAGGAAGACATGAGTAACACACTAAAATTGGAGTGGTATAATAATACAAACACTTCAGTGATGTACCAGGTGTTGCCTGAAGGCAACATCTTTCAAATGAGACCTTCAGCTTTTTATCTGCGCTCTAGCGTTTTGTAGATAAATGATCCCACTGAGAAAAGAGCATAGGGACAACCCCAGATTTCTAACATTCACTTTCTTAACACATCATATAACATACAAGGCTGTTAACTGACTGAAGCTTGGCTGTTAATGTTTGCCTACATAGTCACTGTACTTACCAACACCTAATTCATCTGAAAGTGGTCTCTAGGATTTCTAGAGAGATGTTAAATAAAACTAAATTACATTTTTCCATTCTATCTCACATATAAATCTCTATAAACATAAACCAATCTTGTGTGTGCAGTTTGAGCATAAGCTTCTCTTCTGATTGGTTTTAAATGAGAGTTTCTCACATCTTTACTTAGAAACAGTATAATTTCTGCCTTCAATGTTAATAACATAGTCAAAGGGAATGGAAGTTTTGCAGAAAATCAGAGCCTTGTATCTGGATAAGCAACTCAAATCACAAGTGCACTTCTCTTGCAGCACTTTTCTGAATGCACACGTACATGTGTAAAGCAAAAGCCATGTTAGCAGCAGAGATTCCCATGTCAGCGTTTCCACCTCTATTTGTTATCATCAGACCCAAATCTACTTCTTCAAGCAGCAGCTAACTAATGGTTTCTCTGGGGCCTGTATGCTGTTTTCTGCAGAACGCAATCTCACGTTAGGACTTGATATTTTTAAGAGTTTGGAAAAGTAAAAGACCTTGACAGCAAGGTAACCCTCAGGGAACTGAGGGTCCTAGTCCAAGTCACTTTCCTCTGCTGGTTATGGATTTGGTGAAAACCAGATTTAGCTCCATGTATTATGTGCATTATCTTTGTAATAACTGACAGAGTCTTTGAACGCAAAGGAGAATAAAGAGGTTCGTGTGCTGAGTTCATAATATACATTACTAAGACCACCAAATTCCTGTGCAAAACTGCAGTAATATACAGAAAGAAATGAGAGTTGGTGTTTTGAGAAAAAAAAAAAAAGATGTGTTTTCCATTTACTTAACCATTTATCAAAGAAATGATTTCATTTTGGTGTTTTCCCTAACCTGACCATGCGTTCTTCTGAACAAAAATCTGAGTCATGTAAATTACAAGTATAATGTACAGAATAGATATTAACTGCAAATCTGACTTGTGCAAAATGTTGTGTAAAGACTGAATTTAACATTTTTTTAACATTGCATACATTTTTTTCCTAATAGAAATAACACCCCTCTAAAAAAATAGTGAAGACAAACAGTAAGTATTCATATAGAACATCAGATTATATCAGTTTTCAAAGTGCAAATATATTGGTATCACTATTCACTTATTATTTGTTTAAAAATTGCAAGCAATAGAGCTGGGCAGAAAATAATGCCAAATGGCTTTGCAGTCTGTCTCAGATTATTTTTGAGAGTTGCATTGAATTTTGAAATCTAAAAAAAAAAAAAAAACAAGAACACAAATGTGTATTCCTGGAAAACAGGATATATGGGTATGTTATAAAATAAAATTTAAAAAAAGCAATATGTTATTGGATATGTCTTATTTCAGCATATAAATAGGTAGAAACCCTTACAAATTACTTAAAAATGTTGCAAACTTTTCAGCATGATGCCTTGCTATGTGAGAAATGTTCAAAGTAACAAAATTCTTTAAGAGATCAGAAAAGAACAAAGAGATTCTGTAGAAACAATGGACCAAATATATCTCAAGGATAACCCCACTGAGATCAGTGGGATTGTACTAGGGATATACTTGGCCCAGTGACTTCAGAAATGATGTTAATGAGAAACCTTAACACTACTGCTAGAGAAATCTCTATTTAAACCATGCTGTGGTAGTTCATGTGAAAAAGTAAATGGGACCTTCACATGAACTGCACAGCATGTGAGTGTGAATCAACAGGCTATAATAAATTGGTTTGGTTTCCTTCTCCCACATTTAAGCCAATGTATTTTATTGTTGCATTTGAGACATTATAGTGAAGGTTATGCCATTACGTTCCAAAAATCCTGATTGGCTTCAAAAAAGGCCCGATGTTGAAAAATATATCCTAATTCCTACAAAAAAGAGAAACTGTAGATCAGGTTTAATGAGTGATAAATCCCTATTAAAGATACCCTGTTTGTCTAAAACTTGATCTGGTAGATGTCAGGAAGCTCTGGATAAGGAAATGTTTTGTAAGAGAAAAGCCTCATTTTTTTCAAAGTAAAGTAAACCTGAATGGGTTTCTAACACAATTTTACTTTCTTATAGAAGGAAGCAATGATTTAAAAAGTGTGGAGGAATGTAGTATCTGATGTGTTATGACATGATATATCCTGAAAATTCTTAAAACCACAGAACCTGACCTACTAGAGAAATGAGTGACCCTTTCAACTTAAACTGCTAATTGCAAAAAAAAAGTGAGAGAGGATCAAGACTATTTTTAATTTAGGGTAAAGTACTCACAAATAACAGAAGCTGAAGATGCCTGGGTTTCTTTGGCCTGCATCAGACTGAATGCAGCTCTTATATAAAGCTGTCCATCAGCAAATTTGAAGGCACTCCACATTTGCTGTTGTAGAGACAAGTGGGGAAATTGAAATACAGATGGTGGGCACTGGCCCTGAGATGGGGACTAGTAGTAGAGTCAGGATCTCACAGCACCCACTGATGAGAGTGCAAAATCCAGCAACAACATCCCCACACCAGATCACTTACATAAATATGGCTGATCCTTCAAACTCTTTTCTGTTTGAGGTTGCTGGCCTTAGTCTCCACCAAGGAGCAATATCTTGTTTCTTAATCTAGTGCCTGTGAAGTGTTCAAACTTTGAAAAAAGAAAACAAACCCCAAACCAACAACCAAACAATCCAAAAGACAGTCTGTGGGCATATGAAAGAGATTATAAATGTATTGCCAGTGTGCTGGACTGAACTTTCTACACTGGGTTTGGTGACTGTAGACATCACTTCCAGTCCTCTAGCCCTGCAAACTGCAATTTCATTCCAGAGGTCGCTGGAAAAGAAATGCAGCATTTCACAGATTTTATCTTGCACATGCAAAATGATCATGTCCTGACATTTCAGCTCTTGAAAAGAGCCAGTATTTACTACTTCACATGAAAAAGAGCAGAAGGGTAAAATGCATAACAAAGTAAAGCCATGATTTGAGACAGATTAACTCATTTAGATAAAATAAGACAAAACTCAACCTTTGTCTGAACTTCAAATTGAAACTGAATTAAAGCTGTCATTGAAGGAAGATTAAAAGTTAGTCAACTTATTTGTCTTCCATCTCTCCTTTTTATTTAAGGAACTGCTATTGAAGTGCTGGCTGAGATTCAGGGGAGAGCAGTTCCTGCTGTTGGTACAACTTACTGAGCGATACTAAGCCAGGCACTCAGCCTCTCATGCCTCACTTTCCAGTCACAGTCTGGTGTTCCTGCTTCCTCTCCTTGTTGTCTGATATATGTACTTTAAACACAAACTGTAGAACAAGAGCTACTTTTTATTATGTGATTACACAGTGCCTGAGGTTCCTCTTTCAGTTATTGTATCCAGTATGTTTGCAGTACAAATGATGATGTTGATGAAAATATTTTTATCTGCGTGTTTAACAATGTCACCTAGATGAATAAATATTTTTGATAGGGATATATTCTTCATGTTCTGTGTCTTTGGTTTAGCATTCTGAATATAACTCAAGTGAATTTAAAATGTAGTAGGAAAACAGAAAGAAATGTTGCATGCAGTTTTGCCTGCACTACATAAACCCCATGGGATTACAATGCCTTCATTCAAAAGTTAGAAACGAGCAAAGACATTGACTACATTTTAATCCATATTTTATGGTAAGCAATTATTATTCTGCTATGTGTTACTTCCCTCTATATTGTTGCAATAATGCTGTGAATTTTTGCATGAATCCTTTGGATTAAAAAAGTCCCACAAAATATAATGGAAAATATTTTTATAGAAGAAAATGTTATACAACCCAGCATGGTCACACTTTATTCTGCAATTATTCAGAGATGTTAGTTTCTCTAACTGGACTTCATAAATAACTCAGACACCCCCAAATGAGCATAAAAATAACTTATGTTTAATGGAAACTGTCTTCTGGGTCCTCTAGCTGCTGTTTCTAAGTTGACCATTTTCATCCTGTTATGAGTTGCCAAGTATGACACAGAAAGGAGTCAGCAAAACACCTTCATTATTCCTACAAGTCCTCATTTGTGAAACAGTCTTTAACCAAAACCAGTAATTCTTACCATAGCTCAGGGTATTAGGAAAAGTGAGGCCTTGAAAACTCATCAATAGATTTCTTCAAAGAAAGAAAATACTAGTTCATGCTTCTCAGTCTTTCTGCTGGGGCTTAAGGGATCTCTTCATCTTTCCTTTCCACTGCCAGTGCCTCATTTTGTCTCCCAGCTCCAAGGCACTTAAGGAAACCCTTACACTTATTCATTCTCTTATATAATTCAGCGGATACTAATCTGGTCAAGAGACACAAGCAATGGCATAATAACGCCATGAAGGATTCCAATTACCAAAGAGTCAAAGAATCATTAAGGCTGGAAAAGCCTTTAATGTAATCATCTAATACCATTAACCTTATGTGACTAGGTCCACCAGTAAACCATGTCCCTAAGCACCACATCTACACATTTTTTGAACAGTTCCCTGGGCAGCATGTTCCAATGCTTGACCACCTTTCAGGGAAGAAATTTTTCCTTACCTAAAACTCCCAGATTCTTTATCAGATTATTTTATTGTTAAAAAAGTTTATTCATATTGCAGGAATGGAGCAAATCTCAGCAAACACATAATAACCAACAGAACTTATGCTTTTCCCAGAAAGAAGTAAAAAACAAGGTGAGCAAACTACCCAGCACTCTTAGGGGATGTTATAACATTGAGCCTCACTTCTATTCCCTCTTCCTGGATGAAAACAAATATCCAAACATGGAGGCAAAAAAAAGCCAAGTTTGGATACTAAGACTAGATTTTAGTGAAGTCATATTTTGAACCTCCTATCCGGATCGTTAGGAGTAAAACAAAATATGCAACAAAAAAAGTCTGAAAATCAGCCTGAATATCACTCTAAAAAATTCAGTGCTTGAGGCATTGTTGAAACTGAGCAGCTAAGACACAGAAGATCTATTTTAATAAGAATTTTGAATGAGCAAAAAGATGATCTAATAGCACTCATTACATACTCACATGATATAAATATACTAGTCAGTTGTATTTTCCAGAGTCCTAAAAAAAGAAAAATCCCCAAGAAATATCAATTTCTTGGCCAACTGGAAGAAGTAGTTAAAAAAATAATGTTAAAGAGGAAAAAAAGAGAAATTGTGAAAGAAAAAAAGATATCTGGTTTTAAGATCTTCCATAATTAGCATGTGCAATGTGACACAGTGGTGTTGTCTCTGCTTGCCTGTAAGTATTTATAGATTTTGATAGGGGTACTTTGCATCTGTGCTTTTGAATGTTACAACAATCCAAATATGAGTAACTATTACAATAACAAAACATTGTGAATCATTCTGTAATTATCTTCCAGCCTGCTAATAGTAGTTAATAGTGTTAATCATTTAAATGGTTTGCTGTGCTTCCACGTTCTATATAGCAGTATTTAAAAGTGTTCCCATCACTATGGCAAGGTACACTATTGAGTTTATGTCATATCAGTCACTATATGGTTAAATATTATAGTGAAAACCTATTAAAAATTACTGTAAAGTGAATAGGTAAATCACACAATCATTCACTGAAAGGCAGGAAATATGTTGAGGCAATAGAATATAATTTCAGTCCAACATTTAGGAAGAGAAGCATTTAAATCAGTGTGTCACAGCATCTAAAATATTACAGAACTGTCTCAGCTGTAACAGCAGGCTGCAGGGCAATATTTACTGCTAATTATTGTTTTCATGGGTATTCGATTTTTGTACTTCTATTTCCTTAGAGCCACTCCCCAAAATGATTTAAATTACAAATTTCTGCTTTTATATAATAATTTTACCCTACAGCTATTATTAGAATCTCAGCTCTCATTCTTGGTCAANAAGAAACAGGTTTTAACCTCAGGAGGCCTAGCTGAACACTAAATAATCTGTAAAATTAGAAAGCAGCATCCTCAAAATGAAAAATTTGAGTTGATAAAGGAGAAAAAAAGCAGAAACCCCAAACCAGAACAGAATGCAAATTGATCTAGTCTGTCAATACTACAAAGAAAGTGAATAAGGAAGAAATTGGAAAAAATATTTCCTTATTTATCACAAAATGGTCGGATTTGGATTGCATCTCTGGAGACTGTCTGATCCAACCTCCTGCTGAGAGTCAACGAGAGCCAGTTGCTCAGAATCTTGTCCCATTGAGTTTTGAATATCTCCAGGGATAGGGACTCTACAATCTCACCAAGCAACTTTGTCCAGTGCTGGACCGCCCTTGTTTCTGCCCATTGCCTTTTTCCCTTTCAATAGGTATTGCTGAAAAGAGCTTGAATCTGTCTCTGTTACACCTTCCCTTTGGGTATTTGAACATATTGGTGAGATTCCCATCATGAGCTTTCTCTTCTCCAGGTTCAGCAGTCCCAGCTCTCAGCCTCTCCTTGCACGTCAGATACATCAGTCCCTTAATCATCTTTGTGTCCCTTTACTGGACTATCTATGAAGATTTCTTGCTCAAATACACATTGTTTATATATGTTGCCTATATTTATAAATATATTGCATATATTTAAAAAAATGCCACACAGTTCCTTTAGGGGCAATGCTGTAGGGAATGCTAGAATTAGGTATGCCTGCACAACATTAATTTGGTCCATGTGTTGTACCTCGTATGATTTTTAACCCATTTTGGGAGAGAGGGGCATGATCTGTTAACCATTCAGCCTACATATTTGTTTCCTCTTCAGTCTGTGGCTTGAGGCCTTTTCTTAACATTTATAACCAAATCCTGATCTGAAAAAAGAAATTTTTCTTCCACAGACTTTTCAGTGTACTTCTCACTAGTGTAAGTAGCCACAAATGTTCAAAGCACCCTTATGAGGCAAGGTAGCATGTCTACTCCCATGCCACAGACAGTCTGTGGCCTGAATTTTTAAAGAACTTTGAATTATTTGCTCTTTAAATATCTCCACTGATTTTGGTTGCAGTTGCCAGTGCTCAGCACTTTTGAAAATCCAGGCTTCTAGGGCTGCAGACTGGCTTGTCCAACACAATTAGCTTAATCATAAAGCAGAATGTTTTTATCTAGTGAAATAGCAGTTTGGAACAAGAGAAAATTATATTCAGTGGAATCTTTATGGTTAGAGCTCCCCTGGATAACTGTCCTTTCCACACTCCTTCATTTCTTAACCACTGTATGAGATATACAGCATGTGGTAATGAAATAGGAAATGCATGCATTTTACTGAGCAAATCTCTCACTTGAAATGTGAGGTCTGGTTTGAAAATAAACACGATTCAAGGCCCAGCTGTGGAAGTCTATGTGCTGTTCCGACAGCCAGGTCCCACTCTCCTTGCTCAGTCAGCTCTTTTGCACAGCATTAGACTGATTTGACACTTTCCATGTGACAAGCTTCCAGAAGTAAGTGTGAAAAGGCAGATCACTTTCCACTACCCACAGGAAACTAAACGACCCTTCTGTTGTCAGTTGAATGATACATGAGCTGTATCCCCTGCAGAAGCCAAAGCTAGTATGGACTTGTTCTCATTAAATAATGTTAAATATTGGAAGCACATTTAAACCACAACGTAGGCGCTCCATAGGCTCCATCTGAACTTCTAGAATTACTTCTGTTAGGTTTAAGATATTCAGCCTTAAGACTGAGTTGCTGGAAGCTGCCATTGCAGGTTTTACCTCTAGTTCTAGTGTGTGAGGCTATCATAAACTACACTTCTTTCAAGTCTTGAGACATCTCAGGGTTTTAATGGCATAACATTGCAGCTCTAGAGAGTAGTTTGGATCATGGCAGCCTTAACCCAGCTACTTGCTATTCAGAGTACCCAGATCCACATACTGTCTCTGCTGTGCCAGCAAACTACAAATCTCTGGCCACGTTTAGTTGTAGCCTGTTTGTCCAGCCCCGTCTCCTGAAAAGTTCAGGAAGCAGAAATCCATTCCCTGAGGCTCAGGAACTCTTGTTTGACAGGCTGCTTCTTTCCTCACTGTCACAGCTGAAATCCAGACCAAAGTAATGCTTCCAACAAACTTGCAAAAATGCTTCCCAGAGATGGGACAAGAGGAAGGTGGCTTTCATATTACTCTATGGATGGACTGCCTCAGACAGCACTTCCCTGACTTACCAGGAATTTGTGAAAAGCCATCTCCATCCTCATCTACACACCCTGTGGTGCTTTACTCAAGTTATACTCAGGGAAGGCATATTAGTAGGTTGCTCTTCTGTGTATGTTTAATTTCTGAGGCTGATGGCCCGAACATGATATGAGCACTGACAGCCATTGTAATTGTATAAACTTTGGGGGGTACAGGGGGAATTAAATAATCATAACAAAGGCAATTGTCAAGAATAATAAGATTTTCCTTTTAGTGTAATAATAATGTCATTAATTATTAAAGAAGAAAAAAATAACAATGAATCATCAAGACTAAAAGTAAATGAGCCTGGAGATTGCAATTCCTTCTTATATAGGAGTGCCCTCTGCAGTCTGGTTCCTAGGAAGAGATGCTGTGCCATCATACGATACTGTGCCAGAGGAAATCAGGAATAAGTTGATCAAATCCAGTGCAGAAAGTCAGGATGTGAAGCCACAATAAATGTCTGAAGTGTGGAATTCACAATACTAATACACCATTCTCTAGAAAAGTGCTAACCCCTTTTCTCTGATGGACAAGCTGAAAGACTTGTGCACAGTTTGTGGTGCGTTTTCAAATGTGAACGTTGCAGTTAAGAAGTAACAACTTTTATCATTGCTGCCTAGATGTGGAGAAGTTTACTCTTTCTTTTAAAGCTTAGTGGAAACTGTAAAGCGATCTTCAGGAATGTTCTTCAAAGGGGACATTGTCTGTGTCCTTTCATGATTTTAAGCTCTAAAGCCGGTCACATACTGCCATAATATTTTAATGTCATTCCTAGCTGACAGGTAGCAACTTGCTTTTCATCAGTGCCTTATGTAAGTAACCCAAGCGTTAAGATGTGACCTCATTTCTAAACACACACACTTCTCCATTAGCCGCAAATTTTACAGGAGCATCATTTCTGCTTTTATAATGCTTCACAAAAATTACTATTTTTAATTAAAAAAATGGTGTGCAAAAGAATATTTTATGTGGGAGAGAAAAACCCCTGTCTCTAAAAGTTTATACTGCTTCCAATTACTTTTCATGCTTGACTATGTGGCAGGGAATACTTCATTATAACAGGTCACCAACTTTGACATCTCTAACCTCACAATAATGGTCCTTTTTGTAATGTACCAAAATTGAAAATCAGTTTAGTTTATGTTCTCACTAGGTTCATGGCTCTGGTGCCTAATATATTGCTGACTTGTAGGTCAGCATTACTCCCTAGTGAGGAATATTAAATAGCCACAGCATATATTAGAAGGGGTGGAAAGGTCCAACTCAAGTCTTCTGTATAGTTCACATTCTTTAGTGCTTTAAAAACTCAATAAGTTTTGTAATGTTTCCACCTATCCATGAAATTGTGTCATGATTCTTATTGCAGGCATCTTTAAATGATTCGTAGCCCACCATTTAAGTGTGTATTCCACATAAATCAATACTTCCTGGGTTTGTATACATGACTTGTGCTAGTCAGTATCATAAAAGAAGCACAATAGTGCCTAACCTTTATTACTGTGGCAAGAAGTTCATACATCTGATGGAAAACCCCCAAAAGGCAAACAGGAATGGTGTAATACAAAGCACCTCTCTTGGAAAAGACATTTTTGGAGCTTATTAAAGTGTGAATGCTCTTTCTCTCCATCGAAAATTTCTGTTCTTTCTAGTCCCAGTACTCTCTTTGCCTTCTGAAAATTTAAAGGATTGTGTTGTTAAAATTAACATTAGCATGTGGGATACAGTGACTGCTGCTAGCTGGAATGCTCCTTGATGCTGCTAGTTCCTGAGCTCTGTTTGTGAAACAAATGGGGCTAGAGCTGGGGGACATGTTTTAACAGTGAACATACACTTCAATAACAATAATGTTTCTGGGGTTTTCTATTAATGGAGTAACGTTGGAAAAGGGAAGACATTCATAGCTGTCTGGAAGCTGAAGGATGATAGTTGTTGAGAAAAAAAATATGTTCTTCCACCATGTTACATCTCCAATGTCTGGTAAATTTTCTGTAAGAAAACCAAAGATGTTAAGTAGAACAAAAGAAAAGCTGCAGCAGACCCAGGAAGCAATAGTCTTCTAAAACAAACACTCTGGCCTGAAGCTTTAGACTGTTCCTGAGGAGTCCTTTTTGAATGATTTTTTCTTTCATTCGTATTTTGGAGAGTGCCAAATGAAATTTCACTGACTGAATTGCCATCAGTCAGAGAATTCTGTAGCTACCATATTCTTCTCTCAAGACTTTAACTGACTTTTCAAATCNTAATGTGGTATTTTTAATCCATAATATGGGTGTGATTAATTCTTTTAAAGTCATTGGAACTCTTAGTATAAGTGAAAGTACTATCAGATCACAACCTTTTAATTAGAAGTATGTTTTTATAAGCTTGGTAAAGAATTACTGAGTCAAGTGATACAAACTGATTTATATGACTCAGATGAGACAGTGATCACAACAGACTGTTGGCCAACTGTGAATCTGTAGGAGTCCCAACTAAATAAGAGAATAAGATATTTTTTAGTTCTAGTTTCTCTGATAT
>WEIV01010825.1:81478-134297 GCA_013390005.1 Calyptomena viridis | reverse complement strand
TTGTTTTCTTGCTTCAGTCCTTGCTCAAGTACTGGGTGCCTTCCTATGTCTGTGCAATGTTATGCAAGATGGTTTCTGTACCTTAGTGTGAAGTAGAACTAAAAAGAATATGGAAGGAGAAATAAAAGGACTTCACCTTGTGCCACACCTCTGTCTGGCTCTTCTGTGTAAAATACACAGCACTGATTTAGGAGCTTTGGTCTTTGCATGCCAATAAATTATAGAAAGTAGACTTAAATATGCTAATGGAATCGTACTTTAATGAAAACTAAAGTGCTTATAAATTAAGGAACTTGTTACAAAGCAAAACCAGTGCTAATTGTACAATTAGGTCTAGGCATACACTCCTGCAAGTATAAAGAGTGGATCTTGCTCACAGATCAAGATCTCTTTGTTGGACAGAGTGATTGAATACATATATTAATATAACTAAATACTATGGAAGCGTATTTTAAATGAAGCATAGAAAAAGTCATATCAACTTACCTTTCAAATCAGGAATAATTAGAACCATTTTGAGCCTTTTTATTTTAAGCTGTGAGACATCAGCTGGTTCCAATGGGCTCTGTCTCACTGAAAGCCTGTGCAGTGTTTTGCAAGACAAAGTTCAGATTCACTCTAAGCTAATACATCTAGTTGTCTTGGAGAGCTTCTTCCCCAGCTAAAAGTCTCTTTTGTATTTGAGTAGTATAACAAATCCCTCATCAACTCAAAAGCATACTCCCTAGAAAAGCACTGAATTTCAATATAAAAAACAAAACTTGAAGACTTAAACGTAAAATTATGGACTTGCTTGGTTGATAATTGCCACCATCTTCCATAAGATTCTTGTGGTGAGTTGAGCTGATTATAAAATAAAAGGAAATAAAATAAAAGAAAAGGAAAAGCTGTCTTAAAGAAAGATGCTTTCAGATCTAAAATACAACAGTTGAATTCTATTTTCAAATCAAAATCATAACTAATCAGATTTACATAAGAAAGAGCAACATGCAAAATGCATTAAGTTTCTATTAAGGAAAATTATTTCTGGCAGTTGCACCACTTGAGATAAGGGGCAACGGAGACATGAGCAAATATCTTGGCATCACTTGGTGTGAGCTTGGAGCTCTGCCTAGCAACATTTTAAAAATGAATCAAAGCTCATCCGGCACCCTGCTTAATCTTTAGTTAATGCATGCATTGGGGCTCAGACTTTCCCTTTGTATTATGATGTTACCAGCACACTAATGACTGTTTCACTTCGGTGTGGCATATAAAGTGGGAAATATTTGGGAAGTTATACCCGTGGGCAGAGTAATGAACATATCTTCACTAAAAGTCAGAGCAAAATGCTCATTTATGTGGGTCCTAATTGTGCAATAGAAGATCAGAGTCTGTTAACAGCTTGGACACAATAAATAAAGAATGATCCATGTTCTCTCCACCTGCAAGCTTAAACATCACTGTAGAAACAAATTTTCTTTAGAGTTTACTGTATGCTGAGCTGAATAACATAGCAGTAGATTCTGTTGTATTGAATGGAAGATGTGAATGTCCATTTTTGGTTACATGTGGGATTTCTGAAATCTAGTCGGGACCATACAGGGATCCAAGGAAGTCAAGCCCCAGAATTATCTCTATGATACTGGATGGAATAATTTTTTCATACGGAGTGAAGATTGTTTTAGAAATGACATTAGTTTATTCTCTACAAAACAGGAAAGACTTGCTTCAGGCAACTGAAGGAAGAAGCAATGCCCTTTTTATTCTTTCTTTTCCCAGAGGGGATATAAGGCAATGAGTCAACTTTGATTCTCCTCTCAGTCCCACTGTCAGAGAGGCTGCCAAGTATATATTGGGTTCCCAAGGGCAAAAGGCCTTCAAGCAGATATTTGTGATACATATCCCTGTGGCTAGTGCTGAAAATTAAAGACACATGATGTTCAAACCCAAAACAACAAGCATAGCTTTCCAAAGACAACCAGCTGCTTTACTGAGAACTGCCAGAGCAAACAATTAGGAATTCAGCAAGGATATTCACACGGCCTGCTTTCTCCTTGGACCATTTGGAATTCTTTGCCACAAGGGGAGACAAATTTGGTAGTTCAGAAAAATTATAAGAGTGGTTATTCATCACTGGTTTTGTCCAGCTGGGAAGGTAAGGTAAATATCTGTTTCAAAAGAAAAAAATAGATGAAGTTTCTTCAAGGAAGCGAGGCAGTTCACGAATTACATTCTAATGGAGAAAATATCATTCAAGGCAAGCTGTTCATAAGGTTAACCATCACTATCAAAACTGAGAGGACTTGACATGATATGCTATTTCAGATGGTTTCACAAATGAAAGTGAGAGGAATGGACAGAAATTAAATTGCCAAATTCAGCCTTTTTCTGCTGAGCTTCACGTAGGTCTAGATACTACTTTGGTAGTGTGGTCTAGAATGCATGAAAACTCCATCACTGTACTAAAATTAAGAGAGGCAGACTGTGGATTTAGCTATGCTCAAGAGAATGCCTCTTGAGATAAGACAGAATTGAACCTGTTACATAAAGTAATCCACCTCCTATGAAAGCTTGTGAAAGAATACTGAAACTGACATTACTAAACCTCCTAATAGTATAGTATTTCTGTATACCATCTTTTCATCTTCTGATGCACTTATAATATACTATGCTTCTTCCAGGGAATATCACTTGTTATACGTTATGTCAGTAATTGATGCTTATTGACTAAAGTCTACAAAATTAAAATAACTCCGGAATCAACAAATGCACAATTCTTCACATATGTCAATAACTTGGCAGAAATTGTAGAAAAAGTTACAGAAGCAAGAACAAAACTAGCTGTTGGGCACAGCTCTAAAACCCCATAAAATGTGTTGACAGAGAAACATAATTCAGGCTGAAAAAGATGAAGATTTTTAAAATGCAGTACTTAGAAAGGCTAAAAACAAATGAATTGTGTACCAGCTGCATAATCAGATGGTCAAATTCATATCAAGGTCATCTATGGATGTCAAAGCATCACTACATGAACCTTGTCTAAACCTCATCTAACTCTTGACCTAGACTGTGACCAAATCTTGTAAGGGCATGACTTTCTACACAATTTCTAAACTCCCTGGTTCTATCTGGGTTGAACACTCTCAGAAAAATAATACTTTCTGCAAAGCTGTTAAATGCTTCTTGCTATTTCACCAAATGCTTATTTTATCACCCAAGAAGTTATACTGAGTATTCCACTGTCAGTTTCAGAAATCTGTCTAGATCTTGGAAAATTCCATCTCTGATCTCACCAGAATATTATCACAGGGATCTAAATGCAAATAAGAAGAGCGCACACCATCAGAGGTTCAGCAAAACCAGGTTTTTAATTTATAGTCATTAAAATATTGTTGGTTTGAAAAATCATCTGAGAAGTGAATGCAATGGTGTTTGCATTGCTTCAAAAGAGATAAAATATTACTCAGATAAGCTAAGGAAGGGAAAGAAAGCAAAAATATAAAGGACAAGGGGGAAGAAAAGCAAAATTATTGTATCTGTATCCATCTATTATTAATCATTAATTTATATATACAGCTAGAATAACAAAGATGAAAAGAAGGCAAAGAGAAAAATGTATCAGTGCTCAAGATAAGAAAAGACATCACTGGGGGGGCTGCTCTTCACAGTTTTTCCCAAATCATTTTAAGTTATCTCACATGAACTGGCCACAAACAAACCTGACAACTTAACCCCCATTCAGTGCATATTTGAACCAGACTTTTACTGAGGCAGTTCTGATTTCCGATCAGAGCCTTTCTTTTTCTTTGCCCTTTGGCTAATAACATTTTGCACACTGCTGAATAGTTCTGTGGAAAATACGGGTATTAAATTACTAATGGGAGTGGAATGAACAGTTCAGCTGAACTACATAGATGCCTGAAACCCAAAAACTCTTCACAAAAGTTAGCGAGATGATATCTCCTATGTTGGTATCTTTAAGATACTATTTCTTAAGATGAACTTTCTTAAATAGATTTTTTTGGCAATTTATGAAACTCAATATAATACCAAGCAGGCTATCTTTTCTTTTCTAGAGTAGTACCTTCTGAGAAAGGGTGGAAAAATGCATAGCATTTTGTAAGGGATCTTTTCTGAGTGGTGCAGATAGAGCTATAAGTGCTGTATTTGTGGGCAGTCAGAGTATTATGGTTTCCAGTAAGGCATTCAAAAGTGTCACATTCACAAGAAAATTTCTGAAACTTGGACTTTTCCTGTGAATGTACAATACACGTCTCAAAAACATAAAACTGAAGAACCCAATCAAAAGCACAAAACCAACAACAAAAAGCCATTCAGTTGGAGGAACACTGTAACTAGGATCTGTTTCTAGAAAATGAAAACCAGCTTTGCACTCTTTCTCTGCATGCTGAAGCATGCATTTTGGTTGCCTCTGTCTGAATACGCTGCATTCTGGCAAAATGGCAAGAAGCCAACGAGATAAAACACAGTGTGAGATCATATTTTGTAAATCAGAACTTTCCCAAAGAGTACAAGTAATATAACAGATCTAGAAATTAGTAAAAAATATCAGCAGTTTCCATCTTTAAAAGTTCAGTTTATCTTTAAACCTGTTTACTATCATCTAATGTTGTATGAAATTGATAAAATTTATGACAGCAACAGTTAAAACAGCACTGAAGAACTGGATTAGATAATTAACATGTTTAGGGACCTGGATGACTAATGCATTAGCTCTGAATGCAAATGTAAAAGGATGGAATTCTGCTGGTGTTATGCAACCACAAATCTGGAACAACTCTTCTGAGGCCCCTGGAAATTCTGAGATGTTATAGGAATATAGCAGAATCTATAATATAGCAAAATCTGTCCAAAATCACTGTAAAGCTATAATTCCTTCCTAAACTACATGAGAATGTATGTATTTACAGGCAAGGTTACAGACAGAAATCAACAGAAAGAAGAAATTCCTTAAGAGAAAAAGAAAACACAGATATTCAATTGAATATTTTAGAATTATAGATAAGAACTAACCAAACTTTCATTTTCTTTCAGACTACAGCCAACATGCAGGCTGTGCTCTTAAATTAACTATGAATGCAATACTCACAGAAAGACACGGGCTGTAAACAATGAAACCTAATTAAATTTTTTTGAAAAGTGCCCACTGAAATACCTATGATTAAATGATTTCATCTTTAGATTGGGGCAGCAAATTTCCCAGGGTTGTAAAAGTACCTGCATTATAACATGGATCAAAGTATTTGCTGTGTAAAATTAGAAACAGGCCAGCACAAAACTGACAGAATTAATTCCTGGTATACACTTTTCCATCATATTAAATGCTGCTTCTGTGCACTGAGCTATCAGCAATCACAATTCTTCTTCCTGTAAGTATTACATCTCTGGTTAGATCAATTTGTCCTTTCAGGTTACTATATTTTAAATTGCCCTGTGCTTTACACTTCCTCTGCAAGCTGCAGTTTAACAGATTTTGTGAAGATGCAACTACACTAAAGGAAAAATATTGTCATGTCTTTGTAGTGGAGGTCTTGAGCCATAGAGGTTTAATCCCTTGTTGGCTATATAAATTAAACTTCACAGTTTCCTGCACTGCTTCAGAGCATTGCTGTGACATTTTAAACTCACCATAAAGAAATGTTCCTTTGTGGCAAATACTTAGTCAAGCTAATGATTTTTTAGTTTTTATTTAATCATTATCATTGTGACTGCAGAGCCTGAAATACATGAAAAAATAACGATAGCAGTGTCTATCAATAGTGTGCTGAAAACAGCCCTTTAGCTCCTGTGCAAAGAGCTTGAGAACAGAAGCAAAAAACCCCAAAATTTCATGCCCCATCCCTGGAAGTGTTCAAGGATAGGTTGGACAGGGCTTTGAGTAACCCACTGTAGTGGAAGGTGTCCTTTTCTATGGCAGTGGAGGTTGGAACCCAATGATCTTTAAGGTCCCTTCCAACCCAAACCATCATTCTGTGATTTCATGAAATACAGCTTTGTCTTGACATACACTGCCTCTAAAAGCCTGCACANGAACCAACCCAGGCATTGCATCACACACAAGCTCACAAATCTCACTGTAAAGATTACAATAGACTGAAAGATACTGCACCTGAATTGCTTTCATAGCTTGGCAACCATTTGGTATGACCACTTGCACAAGTCCTGCTGATTCTTAGGCTTGCCAACAAAATTACATCTTCCAGATGCAAGAGACTGTCCTGTTTAACACATCTTTAAAAGGTTGTGATTTATACC
The DNA here is from genome assembly GCA_013390005.1 of Calyptomena viridis. Taxonomy (NCBI): domain Eukaryota; kingdom Metazoa; phylum Chordata; class Aves; order Passeriformes; family Eurylaimidae; genus Calyptomena; species Calyptomena viridis. The sequence goes on along the minus strand of WEIV01010825.1, from coordinate 128,039 downwards.
AGTCTTTTGCCAATGTACAAGCACTAAGTGTGCTTAATCCTGCACGTGCTAGCACACAATTTGGGAACCCAGAGATAACAGGGTAACATTCGTTCACCTGCATGGGTCCTAACTTGGCATATGGAAAGGGCTGTGTGTAAAACAGGAACTGGAATCTAGACTCCACTGTATCTTTCACTATTAGTCAGACAACTCTTCCTCTCTATATTTGTATGAATTGTGCACAGCAAACTTGTTTTCCTCCAAAGAAAATCAAGGAACTTCCCTTTCCTGCAGCAAACTGCCCAGATAATCTTGAGCCTCCTCTGCATTTTTGCCTTTGGCTTTGTAGTTTGATCCTTATTACAGTCTAAATGTTCCCTAACGATGGAAAACTTCGTCTTGAAACTATCAAGGTTGTTCTCATTTCTCCACTGGTTGTGCAGAAAAAAATACTCTGGGCTTTGCACAAAAGCTTAGTTGTTCTTTTAAATGGACTTCCTCACTTTTTGGGGTCATTTGTTTTAACTGTATGGAGCAATAGTCAGGGGGCAAATGAAGGAGATGGAAGAAAGCAGTTTGAAAATAATTAAGGCCTAAAGCATAAAGAAATTAAAAATCACATTAGAGATTATTTTCTAGATATGGCTTCTGTTCTGTCCTTCTCCAGCCAGGATTCATTCTCCTGTGAGCAGCCCAGCAGGCACTGGCACCGACTACCAGCTTCAATGATGTTCCCCCAGGATCATGTGCCCAGTGCCGCCAGGCCAGCTTGCAGAAAAGGATTAAACTCTTTTTTTACTAAGGTCTGAGGATCCTCACAGACTGAGTGAAACCAGAGTCTCCTCTCCTGCAATGACAATGGATTCTGAAGTTGCTCAGAACAGGAAAGGATTGCAAGTATTAATCTAGGCTACCTCAGGAAGAAGCAGACTAGATCGAGAAGATGCCAGCCACTCTTAAAGTTTTAGATCAGATTGGATATCTTAGAATATTCATAGGACATGGGACATTTTTGCAGACTATATATAGTGAAAGTACTCTTGTTTGCTGAAGCTTGAAGAATGTGAGGGTAGGTACTTAAAAACAACACAGAAATGTCAAAGCAAGTAGATGAAACCTAAAATAAGAAAGGAAAGAACAAGCAGTGTGAGTTTCTTTGAATCTGGTCAAAGCTGTAGGTTGCTTTACTGTTATCTGAATGGAATCAAATATTGTTGGTATAGTGATATGTAAAAATCATGTTATATACGCACACAATCTGTTTTACCAGCTAGTACTTTGCAATACTACAAATCACCATTTCCCCTCCTAGACCTTTCCTAAACAGTAGGTAGTCTAGAAGAGGAGCACAAGGAATTTTACACTAGATGAGGAAATAAAGAAGATTCATGCAAATGTTTATTCCCTTGTTAAATGTAAGGGCGCAGCAGAGATGATACAATTCATTCAAGCTCAAACCCTCCTTTAGTACTGTGACATTTCTTGAAGAATTCCATTATTTATTTTAGAAAAATAAATCCAACTTAAAGTGTCCTGAGATGTCCAGAAGTGGAGCAAACAAAACTCTGACTTGAAAAAGTCAGAAGTTAAAATCTGTCAGTTAGTGTTATTATCTACCAAAGTTAGAGCTGCTCTCCCATTCTTTTCTCTCTAATAAACTACTGGAAGACCAGGTAAAAGAGCTATGATGAAGGCACTTGGAAAAGTCACTTTTAAACAACAGCGAAACCCAAAGTTAGGTGTAATCCTGTGGACAAGAGCTCCCTCTGTGCAAAGATACTCCCTGTCACAGGACAGAAACAGTGTACCACAGTGAAAGGTGCCAGCAGTGGGAGGAAACACATAAAACAAATTAGCCCTCTCCCCTTTCCACTAGTAAATCCATCTGGTAGCAGCTGTTACCTATCCAGTTTATACAATCTCTTCTCCAAAATCTTTGATGTCCAGAAGACTGGAAAATCTAATCGTGCCTTGGGAAAGAGGATAACAAAAATATTGACAAAGTAATAAAAACACAATTCTCTTATTGCAATACTCACTGAGAAAGAAAGTTCTTCAGATCTGGTTAGTTAGCAAACTCTTTTATAAACCAGTCATGAATGGAGGAAATTTACTGTTCATGGCTACGGAAATAAAATTTAAAAAGGACCTGCTTCATTCAGCAGTGTTGAGAACAATGATATATTTTCATTTGTTTTGCTAAGGACAACTACGAAATGAGAGCATTGAGGCTTCCTCTGGAAGCCTTTATTTTACAGCCAGGGCACAGTTTAGCCTATTAGCCCAAGGACTTGATTCTCCATTACATCACCCCTAACGGAATGACACTTGCGCGATGAAGATGGTATGAATGAAATAAATAAATTGTGATATCATTGGTTCTACCGTATGACCAAAGTGAACAGATACACCATATGCTGAGAGGTCTATGGTAAGGCACCAAATGTGGAGGAGCTTGGCTGCTAGCTGCCATGTCAGGGTTTCTGAGATGGAGAGGTGGCACACCAAGCCCAACCCCACACTGGGAATGACGTAACTGCTCCCTTTGGTACTGATGAAAGCACTTGAGATGTGTTACCCATGACATATGCCCCACAGTAGTTACATGAGGAATGAGAATCCTCTTTTGTCGCTTTTACCCCAGACAAAATGTTGCAGCATTATGCAAACATGCCCTTAAAAGAGAACATCAGCAGGTTGTGGTGCATTGCTGCTACTCCCACTGGGTCTATTGGGCTGCCTGGGAAAAAAACAGCAGTTCCTTCTGAAAAACAGCGAGGGGGCCAGTCTCCAGGCACCTGTTGAAAGAAGATTATAAGATTTAAGTTGGGAATGCCAATACACTTTTCCAGCATGGATCCTGCAGGCACAGCTGTGGTACCTAGCAGAGATTGCAAAACTTTGCACAGAGTTCTGTACCGGCTGCTGTAAAATTAGAATAGAAGCCGTAATCAAAGCAGACAGGCAAAGTGAGAGGGAATATGAATTTTAAATATGAATTTTAAAGCTTTCCCTTTAGCACAATCCCATTCACTCATAGCTCCTATGCACACAAATCTCCCCACCATGCACCTTGGTTATGCATCAGATAATACCTGCAGAGGCATATTTTCTTGGAGATTACTTAGTACAAACTCTCATGAGCTTATTTTTGTTTTAAATCACTACAAAGTGTATCTCTGTTTTTAAGAGGGAGAAAGGAAGAGGCCAATGAATTTTAAATTTTGAGGGAAAGAGCCCCTCCAAAGTGCAAAATCTTTCATAGACAGACTTACGTGGTTTGTGAAACGTGTGTGACTGCTCTGTATAACTTGTATCACACTCTGCCTCCTTCACCCTCTGACACATAGCAAGAAAACTGGATTCGAAATGAGATTGCACCATGGTGAATTCATTCCTTGAATTGCATCGTAAGTTTCAGCAATACACAGCGTGGGAACATGTCGATTAGCTCTCGCTTTGAAGAAATTGGATTTGCAAAGGTCAGCAGTGGCTTGGCCCATTTCTCAGCAGATCTTTGGCTTGCTTTTCATCCCAGGACTAGCGGGGAGGAGGTCAGAGAGGAATGACAAAAAGAGCGAGCTTTTTGAAGGGAGCCCAAAGAATCTAACCGTGCTCACAGCAGCGTGGAGGTTTCTTTTGCTCATAGCTAATAAAAAGGTTGATTTTAAACCAAACTTATGGAATAACTTTCTGGGTTTACTTTGCATACTAAACAATTAATTGTTTTGGTGTAAACTAAGAAATACTTTCCTGTGTAACTTTTGGTCTGGTGAGAGCTGCCTAAAAAGCTAATCTGCAGAAAAGCCTACTCACCCTCCCCCATTCCTCCCTCTTTTTGTGTAGCTAGCCTGGAAAAGAGGTAGAAAGAGGCAAAGCTCAGCCCCCAGTGGAAGTGTGAAACCCAGGGAGTTTGTGCTCTGTATTTCTCCTTTGAAATATGTTTCCCAGTTGTTTAGCTTGCTCCCGTGCCAGTTTACTGAGACAGTGTACTTCATTACCCTTTTGAGCTGGAAAATTCACAAAATATTTTGGCCACTCTCTGTACCTGTTATTAACATAAACTGGAGTTTCCTCCTGCTGCTGGCAGGGCAGGGTGCTGGGAGCATGTGTGATCAAGGCATTTCAGCAGCTCTTGCTGAGGTTCACCTTGGGCTGGTGGTGAAGGATTTCTCCTGGATCCTGAATAGGGGTTTGCTGTGGCCACTTACACTGGAAAGCCACAAAAGAGGAAAGGAGGTGGGGAGAAAAAGAAACGAGAGCAGGGTAGAAAGGAATCCAAAAATACCAGCAAGCCTGAGTTCCTTCTTCTGTAAATATTAAACATTTCTTACAGAAATACAGTACACACAGACTGAAACATGTCTCCTAGAAAACTGGTTTGCTTCGTTAGCGTATTTTTTTGGCAGATTCCTTCTGTATGCCTCACTTTCTCCAGCTTTAGAGCTTTGTGAAGGCCCTAAAGTGTGTGGAAAGAGTAGGGAGAATAGCTCCAGCTGCTGTCACAGGTCTCCTCAAGCTGTAAAAATTTGCTTTTCCCTAGCTCTTCCAACAAGCAACATTGCAGCATTCTGGCATAAGATGTGATTTAAAAAGTATCGAAATCATAGAAAGCCAAACCTTGATGGACTGTAGGTTCCTGTTAAGTAGCCAGTACTAACCCAGATGAATTTTCCTTGTCATTAACTGAGCAAAAGCCGAATACCAGCCTTTGGCCTTACTAATTTATTTGATTGAGAAAATTCCTTTCAGAGTCTGTCCCAGGAACTCCCAGAGGTCTGGCTGCTCCAGAAGGTGCCAGCAGGAATTCTGCAGACCTTGGGAAATCTGCTGGAGGCAGGGCATTTATAGCATCTGCAAATGAGATGTAGGACAGAGTGTTTTAGGCAGATGAAGATGAAAAGAGAGTGGTTATCGTCAAAATGACAGATGAATGATGCTTCTGTGACCTAACAGGAAGTAATAAATGTTGGTTTTAGCCTTTTAGTGGAGAAATGGCTTGTTCACCTTGTTCACCTACTGCTTCATGACTGCATCAAGCTTCCACCAATATCTGATCATCACCGTTACAGAATGAGTCTATTGATGTCTTGGAACAGCGTTGCCAAGGAGGGTGTGCCAGCTCTCCCTACAAGTGCTATGTGACCATAGATCCAAGCATATCCTGGAGTTTCTCATTACCTCACATACCAACAACTCTTTAACTTCCCAGTTACAGAGGCGGAAGAAAGTAGGGGATCTGAGTTAGCTAAGGGGATCTGTCTTCAGAAACAGCACTTTGTGCTAAATATGAGATCCCATCTAGAGGTTTCGTTAGAGCATCCTTGCTAGGAATATAATTTTTAATTTGACAAATTTCCACAAAACCTGACCTGTAGAAAATTGTCATTTATGGCCATGTACCTCATTTGCAAATTTTGCATCTGTGTATGTGCAGGTGAACATATACCTAACATGGAGACCTTAGGCATTAAGACATGTATCTGGATTACCTGTGCACAGCCTTTCACGGTCAGCCATCAAAACTCGGATCCAGCTTCTTTTTTTCTATTTAGCATCCTCTTGTCTCTCTGTTTTCATTTTAATGCTCTTTTATGTATGATGTGTTTATCAACACTTACTTCAGCTTCCTTCAGTGGAGAAAGGTGTCCTTATCGCACCTTTCACATATGAATAAGCTTTGTAACTGAAAACATGAAGTGCTGGTTCTAACTTTTTTTCATAAACAAACCAAAGGAAGCCAGAAGGTTAAACAACTACAGTTGAGAATACCTTGCTGAGCTGCAATAAAAAATAAAAGATTGGTCTGAACACATATTTTTTTATTAAAACAGAATGAACATAAATTACAGCTGCTCACCATGCAGCCATTCTTTTTATGAGGTGTTTCCCTATACCCATATATGATTTCCACATATAAATTCCCTGTTGGACTTAAAACTCACATGAAAGTGGTGTTTTTCTTAATAAATTGTCCACAGAATCAGTATTTCATCTTGGACATAAAAAGTTCATTAGGGGGAAAAAAGCATCCCAGTGTCCTGGTGGAAAGCAATACCAGACACTATCCAAGCTAAAAAAAAAAATCTGCCTGCAGATTGTGTAGCATTTTTCCCTGCTTTTCTACTTAATTATTTTCCATAATTTAATGAAATCTAATATAACATAGCATACTATAATGGTGCCTGCAGTAACAACCACTTAGTCCAGAGCAGAAAAAAGCAATTGAATTCCACAGAGGATTTCAGCATGTTAAATTTTGTTTCCTTTAAAATTTTCTTGAGGAAGGGGATAGGCTCCTAATTTTGAAACAGTCTGTCTCCAAGCACAGAAACCCTGAAGTCCTCTGCTCTGAAAAAGCCTGTTTGATGAAATGCCCTCAAACCATGCAATGTGGAACCTTGGGAACTGCTCCAGATCTGCTTACTGAGGTCTTCTCATCTGAGAAAATTCCTACAAACAGAATCAGATGTTGCTTGTGGAGTGCTCAGTTGTAAATCTGAGAAAGCACTAAAAATCTGAAATAGTAAAAAAAAGTTCCCCAGAGCACACATGAAAATCCACATTCATCATTACCTTTGTTACTCTGTATAGAGAAGAGGTAGTGCTAAACTAAACTGGATGGCCAGGATCATCTGCTGCTGCTGATCTTACTGTGGAAGTGCAGCTGTCTTCTGAAGAGACTGGGTGAAGAATGTGCTCTTAAGAGATTCCCCCTTCTGGAGAAAAATGCTTGATTTGACAAACTGCTGGATGTGTATCAGAATGTGACAGAAGGGGAACATTTTTAGCAACACTTCAATGAACTAGTATGGCACATCGTGGTCCCCAAAAGTGCAGTTGCTTTCATTCCCATAATTTACTTTCATCTGTCTTTTTCAAAACCTTCCCTAATTAAGCTTAATTGCCATGCAGTCACACATTAGTGCAACATTCTGTCCACTTATGGACCACCCATAAAATCCTTCATAGCATTAATCTGGGAAAGTGGTAGACTGCTTGTTTTGTTTTGTTTTCTAATGTGCATAAGTGCCTATAATGTACAGTGATGGCTTTCTGGAACTGATACTTGACTCTGACTATCATGAAAAGATTCTTAGTTTATATCAGAAAATTAGAGAGGTCAGAAGGGTGTTCGTTTTTTGGGAAAAACAAGCATTTGTGACAATTTGGAATCTGAGAACATTAGTGCAGAACTCAGACATGGGGATTCCCAGCAGTTTGTTATATTTAGCTCTTCTTAGGAGAGTTATAGGTCAGATCATAACAATCTGGATACCCTCAGCCTTTGTGAGTTAGCTAAGTTCTCTGCATCACTTAAGTCTCAATGAGATACTCCCAATAAGCAGTGATCCAATAACCTAATGAAACCCATGTAAAATATCTTTAAAGCTGGACAAAGGTCTAGTCTGTAGGACGCCTGCAAATAGTTTGGAGGACTTGATCCATAACAGTATTTAGAAATAGTAAAACAAAATAACAACACAGAATCGCAGGGTAGCCAACTGAAATATTCTAAGCAGCTGATTATTCTTCTCTAAAACTACAGTTTATCTGAGTGCAATAACTCCCGTATCTTTGAAGTCGAGAAGACCTTCGAATTTCTAGGATCTTGAAGCAAAACCAGCAAGTGCCAGGTATCTCAGAAGAAAGCGGATCCCAATATGCTTTCAGACAGAAATGTTCAGTCAGGTTGGGTGTGCTGAAAATTCACGACTAGAGGGACAACGAGTGAAAAAGACAAGTAGAAAATAGTGATAGCTAATAATATCAAAGCTTTTGTAGCAAACAGACAGCATAGCAACTTATAGCACAGAGATATAACATGAGGGAATTTCAGCCTCACTCATTTTGGTGAGAAGCAGAGATCACACAATATGACTTAAATCTTCATTTAGCATTTGCATTGTCTACTCTTTCCTATGGTTTCTGGGTGCTGTGGGACAATGCCAACATTTTTGCCACTGCTAGAAATACTTTTCTTAGTCCAGAAATGACAAGGAGAAAGAGGAAGGGAAGAACAAAATTTAGGTCCAAGTAAATATTTCTAAATTATTAGCAAGTTAAGTTATATCTAGTTTTTTCCAAAGCTTTCAAATTTTGTAGGATGTATATATTGAAAAGGGAAAAAATGAAAGGAGAAATACTAAGAATTCTCTAACCAGCAAGGACTTGTTGCACATGTAACTTATTAGCTAAATTTGTCCAAACTACACAGTACTAGCATATTTGGAAAAAGTAGGACTCCTACATTATGCACGTGAGACAAAAGTAATTTATAAATCAGGAGATACACCCATTATCACCTTTGAGTCCAGAAGCAAGTTCTGATTGTGATTTAACATTTTAATGTCAGGGGAAATCGTTCTTCTGAGTCACACCTTTGTGCATTTCAGAACTGAGCAAAAAAACCCCTCCCTACTTATAGTTTACTTGATTTCAATGAAAATGAAATATTTTCTTTGTTTTAAAAAAGCTAGACCATTTCATATGACACAAAATTTTTTCAATGTTTTTTTTCGTAAAAGCCACATACAAAACCCCCTCATTGTTATCTGTGTTGATACTATCTTTGTCCTTTACCACCCAGCCCTAGCATTCTTTCTGGGTGGGAACAGCTCAAGGCAAACACTTATGGGCAAACTGAAGTGACAAGCAAACAAGCAAAACAGCGTAAAGAAAAAGAAAAGTGTGTACTTGCTCTGACAACTATGCTGCAGGGTACTGAGGGTATCATAGCTGCATTGAGTTAGTCCTACAATTTTAATTGGTTTTATAGAAAAAATATGACATATATTATCAAAGAGAACCCTCCAGCTCAGAAATGCTGAAATAAATTAACATGTTGCAATTCTACTGGCACCACCAGGATCCTTCCAAAGGAAAAACTGGTGTTCTTTTGTTTTGTCAAGTAGGAGTCATTCCTTCAATTTCAAATTCACTCCCAAATGTTAACATGTCTAGATGATTTAAATGTAGCAATCCTGGAGACTACCATAAAAGAGAGGCAGCCTTGTTTGCTATGGGACTTCTGCACTTCGGATCCTCAGTAGCTGGGAGCAGCTTAACCCAATGAGTATAGGCAGCAGGGTTAGGATATGTATGTTCTGGAATATGGCAATCTGACATGTCTTTGTGGATATTTACTCAGAGAAAGCATAGTGCCACCTCTGTGATGGTTTCTATGCCTCTTTTTACTTGCTTTTAAAAATAAGCAAAATATCCAATTTCTAAAAATACCGAGTACTCAAAAGTACACAGTTCCTTAAAGAAATGAAGTTACAACATAATTGTGTCATACAAATGTTTGCCTGTCATCTGCTTGCTCTTTCCCCCCAGTTTTAACTCCATTTTACAGAGGGGCAGAGGTCTCTATGAGTGTCAAGTTCTTACAAGTCCCATGCAGAATGGAGCCAGCTGATGGCTGCACACGCAGCCGTGCTGCCCTGGCCACGTGCACAGTCCTTCCTGCCGGGCACTGGAGGCATGAAGGATGAAGAGGGCTGATGGTGGAGGAGAGCTGGAAAGCAGACAGTGATGCAAAAGAGAGAAATCCATAGGAAATTTAGTTTGGCTGCCCATGGGTCAACTTGTTAAGTAATTTATACAATATTTTTCCCCTCAGTTCTACTGAAAATTACTTTTTTGCCAGTGATGCTTTCCAGGAACAGACTGAAGTGCTCGGTTTAAAACTCCTGACAGTATCGTTTATATGCTGAACAAGGGGGCCCAGCAAACAAGCCTTTACTTATGTTTTGCTTTAACCTTGCTGATTCTTTTTCAATGATCTATGAGCCAAATTCCTCATTTCACTGCTTAGCAAGTGTGTAGATACTGACATTCCAAATCCCACTTTTCCAGATCAAGATCATTTTTCATTAGAGACCAACTGAGCCTGCAGAACTCTGAGTCTATTTTCTCATAAATGCTGGTCTCACAGATCTTAGTAGGAGAGCAAGTGTGCATTGGGGGCTTGGTGCCTACCTGTGTATGGACATATTTTTAATTCAGAGACGCAGCTACTCTGATAGCTATAATTCTATCATATAGAAAGCAATATTAAGTACAGAGCCCGTTCCTATAGATTCAGTTCCAATGTGGTTAATCAAATGAATTCATATTCAGTATTCCTGAGAGTAACTGAAATCCAGTGAGACCAAAAAATCATGATAAAAGTGTGGAAAACGTCCTTAGAAAATGATTGCAGCTTTCATACTTTGTTTTGCTTAATATTTAATTCTGGTCCAGACAGAAACAAGAATAAGTTGAGGCTTAAAAAAGTGTTTGTTCTAATGTAAGTATTTTGCTTACTAACAGTATTATCACCCAGTGAAATAACAAACTGTGAAATAACAAACTGTGAACTCGATTTAAAGAAAGCTCACAACTATTTAGGAAATCAAATATATATTTAGGGTTCTAGACAACAAACATCAGTTACGCATTCTTAATTATATACAGGGACACCATTTAATGGATTTCTGGATAAAATGTGCTAATTAACTTTGTATTGTTGATATGATATGCAGTCTCTGTGATCTAAATGCATACAAACCTAGGAAATTTAGGCCAGACCAAAAGCAGCACCTTTCCACATGGGAAGAAATAACAAATTCTATCATCAATGACCCAGTGAGTGCATGGGGTGGTTTGAATACATCCAGTGCAAACAGCCAGCAGGACTGTTTTTGCGGAGCTCACTGCCCAACCTTGCCACCCTCCATGGCAGTGGTAACTCCCTGGAGGCCCTCAGCCCACCTCTGCACTCTGCTTGTGACATCTAAGAAAGGGAAAAATTACTTAAGTGAATCGATTAACTGTTAATGCTTCTCATGATATCTTTAAATTTGTGCTTTGGTTGTGTTGCCAATCACTGATTTAGAGTAATGATGCCTCAAGTTCAGTAACAGAAAACCTGCCTCAAGTTTTGGAAAGATGATCTCAAAACTAAAGTTTGAGTTATTTGCAATAGCAGAAAGAGGATTTCTGCCTTGCCCTTGAGCAGCCAGGCAGAGTTACTCTCACTGAGGGTAAACTCCAGCTGATGAAGTTTCTGACACAACTGAAAGTTTATTTGCTTTCTCCGTGTTTCATAAAAACCTGAAATTGATAAATAACTTCTATTTTCTAGTAAGGAAAAAAAACTTGATGTGCTGCTGTACCTTGGGAAAATACAGACTTTGAAGACCTACTTCTGATGCTGTTTCAGAATTGCCTGGTTTGCCTGCTGTCCTTATTGTAATGGTTTGTATCACTGCCCAGGAAAAATATACTGCAGCAGTGTACTTACTCATGATGAAAATTCCACATGAGTAGCACTCAGGAATATTAGAACCAGCCTGTATGTATATGCACTTATAGTTAGAATTACAAATTCTAAAACCAAAAAGAATAAAAAGTCCACTCCACTAATACTGTCTTGAGCCTAATAAGCACAAAAATGCAACCAGTCTAGAAGTGTGTAACTTTGCAAGTTTAAATGCATCTATATAAATATTCATTTGAATAATTTTATCTGCCTCAAGAACACAAAAAAATTAATCAAACAGGAGTTCTTTGGCCTTTAGGTAGACTTCAACAGTTAAAAATAGCCCAGAATCTAAACCAACACAATAACATCAACAAAAATAACAATATTTATTCTTTCTGCTGAAGCCATTACCCAACTTCCCAGCACTAATCCTGAACTTTGCTTCTTGCTGTGCTGTAAGTACGACAAAGGGCAGACAGGAGCACCAGACAATATAAACTGTAGCACTGGCCCGAGTGTAACTGGAGAATTGAGCTCTGCCAGACCCTGGCAAGCCTGAACTTGTGGAGCTTTTACTCTCTGCCAGGTCATCAGAGAGAGCTCATCTGTGGTTACTGCTCCAGCAGGCAGAGCCAAGGGCAGTGCTGGATGGGTGCCCAGCACCCTGCACCCTGTCGGTCTAGGAGGGGGAAACAACGTGGAGTAAATGTGCTGCATGATTTCACTTAAGGGAAGCCCTGTCTTACAGAAACAGCAGGTTCTGTTTTGGGAAGGGACAGACCCTCTGGGCCTACAGAGCACTGTGGGAACAGTTCTGTCACTTTTATTCCCACTAAGCAGGCCTATTCCCCCAAGCAGACCCAAGCATTTACATGAACTCTGTATAAATAAGGTTATAAGGCTACTAATGTCCTTCAACCATAAAGAGATAATACCAACCATGAAACCTGAGGGGCCTTTTCTTGTCTCCTGCACATATGAAAGATGGCATTAAAAGAGATTAGTTTAAACCACTTGCAATTTCCTTTATGCAATAAAAGATTTTCTTTGCTTGGAATTTTCCTATTTATGGTGTGTATTTGGACTCGGTATAGCATAATACTTCCCTCAGTATCCCTGCTTTTAATGATGCTCGCAGCATTTGTGCCATTCATCAAACGTGACAACTGAAACAGCTAGGAGTTAATGGGAGCATGAGCAGTTTGACAAACACAGTCTATTTGACAAGGCTGAGGTCAGGACTAAAAGAACTGCTCTTGGTTAAATAAACAGAAAAGCAACAAAGTAAAAGCAAAATCTCTGCAGCCATTTATCAACTCTAAAAGCCTTTTTGTTATAAGAAACATAAAGTGAAGCTGCACACAGAGATGGGAATTAAATGGGGTTGGAAGAATTCAGCTGGCTTCTTTTTTAGGGAAAATTAAAAAGCTCAGTTAAAACTGGGGGATTATGTCCATAAAACTGACATACAACTACATAATACCTAAATCTACACTTTAGAGCTGTCTGCTTCTGTACTGACTTACTATTTTAAAGAACCCAGGCTTTTCCTAGATAACAGATTGGCACTGAAAAGAGAACAGTATCTCAAAAGGTGACTTTCCGGACATCTGCAAAGTGGGAGAGCACTGTATAGGCATTTGCAGGACCTCAGCTGAGAGTCCATCCATTCATAGGTACTTCAATAACAAATTTACCTGACAGCAACCTGTGCAAAGGGCCTACCAGAGAGTCTTTGCAAAATATTAGAGTTATGCATTTAGACATAATATTGCCTGTAGGAAATTCCTGGATGTCAAATGACTTCTGGAAGCTAATGATTACTGCAGCCACTAACTTCCTCTCTTTACTTGCTTCATGGACCATCTTTTTTTTTTTTTTTTTGACTTGAGGAGATTAGTTTGGGGGCTCATCTGGTTTTTCCTCTGTTCAAGCCCTTGAAGGTCCTAGGAAAGATAGAAACACTGCATCTGTTCTTTTACTCCCTGAATAAAGTGGCTTTCAGAGCATGCAGCATACACAAAAAAAAAAGATATTTTCTCTACCTCTTTTTTTTTTTGCACATTGGCAAGCAAAATCAAATCCTTACTGTTCTGGGTTTGGTCTTGCATTCTATATATCAAAGACAGTCTCCAGGCATTGTAGTTTTGACTTCAATGAGAACAAGACAGACTTTCCTGGGATTCATTCAGCTTTCCTGTTGTTTAAATTTGGAAGCGATAATATTCTCGTGACTAGATAAGACAATACAAATCTAAGCACTGAGAAATTCTTGAATATTATAGCTGTGCAGAGTACTTGCTAATCATTTTCCCACTGTCACCTTATGTAATCATTTCTATTACTGTCCAGAAACCACAAGTACCATCAGGGAATTTCCATCAGAAGCAAGTAATCTGGCAAAATTCAGTAAGCTTTTGCAATCCTAAAGTTTCAGGAAAGGCCTTCATGCCTTTGGGGATGGACATTTTGCCAGATGATAAAAATCCTTTCTCTTTTGAGACACCTCCATCCTTTCTATTGCTTTCATGCTTTTATGACTATTGGCAGTTTAGAGATAATAAAGTAAAAAGACATGTATCAAAGCACAAAGACATGAGAATGAATTAAAATAGTTATAAAATTTACAGATTAATTTTGTGCATCTTATTTCTCTAATAATTTTTCCTTTTTTCTTTCATGAAGTAATTTGTACATCTAACTAATATGCCTAACAACTCCTGTTGCTGTTGGAAAATAATGAAGGACTTCTTTTCCTGGAAGTGATTGATTATGGTCTGGATAAATGAAATAATTTTCCCTCTTCTCTTCTCATTATGTTTTGAGCAAAACACCCATTACAGGAGTACTGTGCAGCCATTTGGAGCTAGGAAATGTATTCCATTTAGCCTGTCAAACACAGTTTATTTCCTGTTTTAACTCTGCCTCTTTTCCAAACCTCCTTTTCAAGACTACACTAATATAACCTAATTTTGACAGAGCGCTCTGGACTCTGTGCTGCTCTGACTTTTAAGCTCTTTTCCATCTGGAATGAGTTTTTCATCTGCTTAATACCAGAGCTTTCTAGTTTGGTTTAGTTGTTTTGCAGTATAAAACCTAGAGTCATCTTATAAAATAATTTATAGCACTCGTTTGGCCTCCTTTTTGGAACTTTCTATTTGGGAAAAAAAAAAATCAACCAAAGCAAACTCAATCCTAGTTTTCCTTTTCAATAATATTTTTACCCAAAGTAGTGGCATGGATGTCTGAAGGTTGCACCCTCTTTTCCAACATCAACAACACAAATGTCTTTTCTAATGAACATAATTGTTACTTTGTGTCACAGCTATGTTATGTTTGGTGAGGTTTTTTTCTGTTTTCAAAAACATAAAAATATGGTAAAAATGTTTGGTGTGACAAAAATTTAGTGATGGGATAGTATCTAATATTCAGCAAAGTGGGATACTAGAACAGAGTACAAAAAAAGTAATGCTGATTTTAAGATGAAACTTCATGGGTTCATGCAGGATATATAGAAATTGCATTACTGACGTATTTTTTAGTCATGAAGTCACATAATAGTGAGGTCTGGATTCAAAAATTCAGATCATCTTTTACAGTCTCATATCTCTTGTAAATGTTTTATGGATGGAATGATTTCTCAGTGCTATACAAAGAAAATCCCATTTCACAAAGGTGGTTTTGTCATCTACTTGAATATCAGTTAGCTGTGTTTTTTTAGACTTGTGTGATCAGCACTGTGCTAAGGAAATCAACCCCATTCATGCTTTTGCCCTCTTTTCTTAACCAAATTGAGTTGGTGCTGAGAGATTTCACTGCAACAATAAAAGTCTTCTCTTTAGTCTAGTCCCGGGGAAGTGAAGGCTAGGATCAAGACTCTACTTTCACTTTACAATATTATTGCAAGCAAATAATAATAGCAAAGCCATTATTTTTGTTGGTGGTGCTGGTGGTCCTCTATAGCTGGTATACAAGAAAGTCCTCTGAATAAGAAGCAGCAGGCATGAGGCACAAGGAGTAGGAGAGGCAGGAGGACGAACTGTTTAGAAGAGTGTTGCTTTGACTAACCCCAGGGTAAGACTGTCAGACCCTTAATCAGTCCTTGAATCAAGAAAATATATGAGCTATGAAATAGTGCATCTTTCTGGTTCTCAGGAAGTAGTGCTTCAATTTTTGTTTTATTTCACTTTAAGAATAGTAATTCAGTACACACCAAACACACTGTTTGCCATCTCTATAATTTAGTGCATTAATAGAAAACACTACTTTTGTGCCATATCAGGTTATGCTGAATAATAAATCTTCTTTTTAAGCTATGTGTCTGTATGGGTCCTTTCTCACTGAGAGAAACCATAAAGTAATTTTACTGGACTGTTACTGATCTTCTAACAACTACACAAACTGCTACATTAGAAGCTTTTACTGTCCATGCTGCACAAGCCACAGAGCAGTGTTCAAATCAAGCATCTCTCTTGCGAATATTGCTATTATTTATTATTAGTAAAGTATCAGCAATGTGCTAGTTCTTCTCACACCGCTAACAGTGGCAGCCTTGTCCCACATTTATGAAGCCTTCTGAGTTTCGATTTTACTAAAACTCCTAAGTCACCTAGAGCAGGTAACAACAGACACACTACTAGCTAAATATTTTCAAACTTGGGGTGTAGAAGCTAAGTAAGGATATGAAAAGACAAAATTTAATAGAGAAAAAGAGAAGGAAAATCCATTATTTCTTTCTTGTTATCTTTTTGGTTTTGTTTGTTTATTTTGTTTGGTTTTTTTTTTTTTTTTTGTTTGGGTTGGGTTTTGGTTTTTTGGGGGGACGGTGGGTTTGTTTGCTTTTTTTACCTTTTGAACAGAATAATATCCATTGCTTGTTATTGCCTCTCACTGTCTCTAGGCAGCATGGATGAAATGAGTTTTTAAATGGGATGTGAATAGACAGAATATGCCACAATGCCACATTGGACTGAATAGACATGGCTTCTCTGAAATTGTTATTGAAATGAAATTCTTCTGGGTAAGTAAGGATATATGGTTAAAGATACTTTGACAGCTACATGAAAATTAGTGGAAGACTTTCCTTTCCACAGTTTGCCTGGTTTCTATGGCAAGTTTTACTATGATCTCTCCTTTTTCATCAAAACATGGTTGAGGGAGGTATCATTATTTGACTCACTGAAGTATTGACAATATTTCAATATTGTCAGCAGAAAATGAAATTATTATTAAAGATTTAAATTGTGGGGTAAAATTCAAAGTGCAGAACTTTGCTTTTTATGACAGCAGCCAGAGAAAGCTTTTTATCAGGATTGCTACGAAGTCACAAGAAATTATTTGCTTTAACCTCAAAACATTTTCTAGCTAGAAATTTTCAGCCAGACTTTTGTAATTCTATAACTTAATTATGGTTGCCTTCATAGAATAAGAAACATTTATTAAATGAGCTAGACATTGACCTAGATTCATTTAATATAAAAATTTACATAGAAATTAGTGATTTGAGATGGTAATCACTTCTCCCTTCTTAATCTATTTTGTTGGGTCAATTAATGTGGTCATCAGAGACTACTTGCCCTTTAAGCCAACTCTGAAAAAGACCAGAGCAAAACTAGGCTGCAGTAAAAGACATTCTGCAAGGATGCTGGCACTTTGGTCATGTGTAACAGCTCCAAAATCTTTCTTAATATACTGCAGATGTTACTAAGCTTTGAGTCTTTAGCTAAGCTTTAATTTACTATTTAGGTGGTCGCTGTGTTACAGTGTTGCAAAAAGAGATTCTGAATCAGCTTAATATAAGAATTAATTATATTAATTCATACAGAAGTAACTGAAGAGACTGAAAGGGTCAAAATATCAATCGCAAGCAGTTTGTCTTGAAATCAGTAGCTAAACCAACAGACAGAATTCAGTTCATCCACCTTAGCAAATATTTTTTATTTGTGTGCCGAAATTGTCACGGCTGGTTAACCTACTTAGGTTTTTGGCTGGAAGAAAATAACTGTTACAACTGGGGTCTGTAGAGTCAGTCACAAAACAGATGTTCCAGAGAGACTGAAAAATAAAGCTCATAAAAACTTCATTTTCCTTGTCCCCAAGCTTTTCCAGTCAGAGAAAACAGTGTGCTTACTATGGCATTTCTGCTTATATTCATATTTTTTAATTCAGCTCTCAGCCTTCATAGCTGTTGTCTTTAGGAAGAGTAGGAAACTGAATCCTTGTGTGCATGAAAGGCAAAAAAAACTGAGACAAAATTTTACTAAACACTGCTCCTGCTTTCAGTGTTAGATGGAAATGTGACTGGATTTTGCCTGTAACTGCAAATACAGCTAAGATTGCTTAAATTGAGCTCAATGGAACCTTTCCATTATTAGACATACCAGAGCACTGCCGATGTTCAAACTACTATCACTGTTCTTTTGTGCTGCCAAACAGTCCCCAGAGGTTATGGCTACTATGGCCTAAATCAGGCTCATTTGAGAGGAATTCAAACACTGATAACCTGAGCAAACACTGAAGGGAGCATTAGAAAACATCCAGGAAAAGAAAAAAAAGCTGCTGAAAGTTTAATGCCCCTAATCCTGTTAATAAAATAGGCTATTGGGCTCATTCTTCTGATTATTTTTCTTACAAGGGAGAGGACAGGATGGAAGGCAAAAGCAACTCTCTGAAAGGAGGAATGTCCTAGTGAACACTTCTAAAGCATTTGACTACTACTATTAATGGGGAAATCCTTCAGAGAATGATACAGATGTAAGACGTGTAGCCTGCTGCACTGCAAGCTCTGCCTTCTGCTTTATCCAATTTTTACCTACAACTCAGCTCTGGTTTTGCACAAAGGCATCTTGGGATGTCTTTTTATGTATCCCATATCGCCTACTCTATGTCAGAAAAATGAATCTTGTGCCTTTCTGTGCCTTTAAACTGAGCCCGAGAGGGGTTAGAAGGGAAAACAACCAGGCAAAGGAACTTTTTTGAAGCAGTCCTGTGTTTCAAGGCTACTACTCCCCTCTGTTGTTCTTCTGAGAGAGGTGGGAGGAAGCACCCTTCTTGCTTTCCAGCCAGCTCTTGGCTCTGTTTCTTCAGAGAGAGATGAAGAGTTGAACTCCTGTGTTCTCCTGGGATTTTGGTTTCTTCGTCCTCTCTTCTGGACTTGTTCAGAACACCAGAACACCGGGACCTCACTGGAAGACCTTCCACTGGCCTGGAGGGGGGGGCCCCCACACCAACCCAGCAGAGGGACCACACCCACAGAAAGACGCTAAAATCTTCCAGGTTTTCTCTCTAGAGTGAGAGATTTATTATTTAGCTTTATTATTATTTTCCTATGTGTTTGTTAAATAAATACCTTTGTATTTTCTTCACTTTCCTCCAAGGAAATATTTTTTTTTTCCTGAACTTGGTGGGGGAGAAGTGACTGCAATCTGCTTTTCTCTTCAGGAGATATTTTCTTTTCCCCCTCATATTTGTCTCAAACCAGGACAAAAGGGCTGTACAAGATACAAAGAAAGGAAGAAATCAAGTCCTGATATTGTAAATAGAAGCACAGTACCCTTCAAGCCAAAAGCAAATGAGGACTTCATCTTACATATTGTTTGCCTGTTCAATAAGAAATTCAGACATAAATCTGTATTAATAAAGAAATCAGCTACAATCTAAATCTGTGTATGTTATTCATATGAGAGACTGTATATATCATGCACATAGGCTACAAATATATTCTGAAAACTATTTTCATTCCAGCCCTCGATCTTCTGCCATATATGAAAGTTAGATCAGTGTTAACTCAATGGTTACAGCTTTGTTGGAAGAGCAAATATAAGTTTTTATAACAACATTTATATGCCTTGGGCATGTAAGTTCACCCCAGTACTACAGCTGAAAGGAATACTAGTACAAGAATGTTTCATGTCAAATCTCAAACCACTAATACAAAAGAGTGCAATTTATCAGATCCAAAGGAAAACACTATCTGACAGTGCCAAAAGTACTACTATTCATTACATATCTAAAGGCTACTGATCAATAGAGAGTACTATGCTCTTTCATTCAATAGGTTCAAGCTTAACTGATTTTCATGGCTTCTTGAATGCTTTTATGACTAACAAGGCATGATCCACATAGTGCTTTGTAACCGATTTGCAAATAATCTAATAAAGTGACAGTAATAAATCACAAGTATCATTAATAAACCACCATCAAACAAAGAAGCACAATGGAAACAATGTTGAAAATGCACAGATATTCCTCCAACTACTCTGGGGAGTAAACAGGCTAAACACACATTATTATTTAAGAGCTGCAAGTTGAATTCATACTAAGGATATACATCTGAGCTGTTAGAGATTTTCTATTGCAGTTGGTAAACACTGCTTCTATGTTTCTTTTGGGCAGGTTCATAGGGGAAAAAAAGAAGAGAAAAGGAAAAAAGAGGAGAGCTGAGAGAAAACAAAACTCAAATCGAGTAAACAAATCCTTGGAACGCAAGAATGTAATCCAGTTTGGTGATGCTTGCATGCTGTTAAAATAACATTTTATGCCTGTTTACTTTATAATTTTGTACCTCATAAATACCTACAGTAGCTAAAACTGTCAGTGGTGCCACTTCAAAGGGTAGTGCCCCTAGGAACAAGATCTTTGAGGTTTAGTCTAGCCACAGTGTGGTTAAGGTTATGACAATGTTTCTTTAAATCTAAAATCTAGTTGGCATAAATCCATGAAAAGCACACATACCTACAAATGTGAAATTCAAGATTCATTTACTTACCCTTCAGGTGTGGATGTAATGAAAGCTGGGCATTTAATATGGTAGCAAGCTTCCACAGACTTCATTGAAAAATCCATCTCCAAGATACATACAGCAGAAGCAAATCAGTCACTTTGACTCCATCATCTCTAGAAAAAATACATACAATTAACAAGTATTTTCTTGAGGTAAAATCCTAGAAACACAAATTTTTAGCTGTCCCACAAGTTATTGTTGGGGTGAATGCTAGACCTAGGTAGCACTTTCCTTTCACTTTAGTGAATAAAAAGTCAAATTACTTAGCTTTGGACCATTTTGAATTAAAACCCAGAGGATTTGTTTCTTTTGCCTTTAGTTCCTTAATTTAGTATAGTAGTAATAAAATTATAAGGGGAAGTCATCTTCCCTGGAGTTTTTGCCCTGACTAAAATTTTTGTAAATACCACAAGAAAGCTTTTGACTACGTTATCTTCAATTCAGTATTTTAAGGCTTTACATCTTCTGATAAAAGGACCGTTTGAATTCTTGAACACGAACACAAATGAAATTCCAGTTAAAATCTTTGGGTTCTTTTCAGCCACTTCTCTGGTGATCCTTGAGCAAATACATGTTTGTGTCAGCAGCTTGAGGCAAAATATATGATTAGAGCCAATACTAAAATCATCTTTCCTCTCAGCCTCAGAAACAAACTTTGATTCAATACTAAGAGCCATGGAAAAGTAATAAATTAGGTGATGGCTAATAGCAGAGTGAATAAATGTTTTCTCTCTGAAGACCAGAGAAGGACTAGACCTTCATTACAGCAAAGGGGACAAATATTACAGAGGGTTATTTACAGGCAAAACTCCCAGACTCCAAGGTAAACCATTTCCTTTTCATCTATTCTGGAGAAATACAAGTCCTAAATAAATACTTAATTTTCTTTTAAGGTGGTGAGGAAAGCTGGTGAGAAAGAACCAAGGAGAAGCTGAGGGTGGTAAGGAAGCCACCAAGATGCAGGTAGGAGAGGAAGAGGAAGATGCGCTCCTGGGAAGCATCGCTGGCACCTTGGAAAGTCTCTCTTCTCTCTGCAGCAGCCTGAAAGAACAACTCATATTCCCAGCAGCTACCACATTGAATTGTTGACATCTGGGAGTTTTAAATGGATGTTTGTGGAGTTCTTTTTAGAATACCACCATGCTGAGACAGCAGTGGGAGAGGAGATTACCCCTTCTAGGAAAATGCCAAGGGTAAAATGTGGTATGTGGGGCCACAGCAGCAGGTCCCACAGCCACGAACTGAACATCAGTATCTGCATGCATTTAAGGAAAGCAAAACACTTTTGCCAAATTTATTGCTTCAACATACTGTGAATTTTACCCAAAGAAATTATTGGTCAAAAATGAATTTGTTCTTGAGAGAAAAATTGTTATGAAAAGAAAAAAAGAAATCTCATTTATTATAAAAAATGGATACCTTAAGGAAGTTAGTATTAACAAAACAAACCTGAAGCCTAAAGTCATAAAATGTGACCATGACACTTCTTCTTCAGCACATGACTTTTTTTTTTTTCCAGAGGTCACTGCTTACTTCAAATGTGACTTCACCTTTTGGGCAGAGATGGCCCTGGGGGCCAGATACTCAGCTGAACCACAGATAGATACCCATGGAAGTGAATATTTATAAAACTGCTGAAATGTCTAAAAACTCTTGACGGTAGAGTTAGGTTACCTGCTGACATTTGCCCTGCATGTACTTCTTATACAATAACTTGTTTTAAAATGGTGTTCTTCATTAGTTTAGGTATTCACTTAAGCCACAGACTTACTGCTTTCTAAATGCTTATTCTTATATCTGGGAAAGTGTGAAGAGTCCCCAAAAGCTTAGCACTTGCCTTCTCAGGACAAACCCCTTCACAAATGCTGATTGCAGCTATGTTTGCTAACATTTATCTCTCCTTTTTCCTACCCACTTGCACTTGTCCCTTTCTTTTTAACTGAAGTTTAAAACAAATGAGGCCTTTGCCTTTACCACTCCAAGACAGCCCTTCACAACATCTTCCAGGCAGTCCCAAAATATAAAAATTAACTAACTTTTTCCTCCTGTGCAAATGACAATATAGGAACGAGATCTAATTTAAGCAATATTAAGCAAATTAAGTCCTTTCCCTGATTCACTCTCAATATTGCGCTTTGATTTTTCCTCCCAGGATGCTTACTCACAACATCCCCCCGACGCCCCACCATTGAATAGCAAATGTCAGCATTGCAGTTGAAGAGGGAAAAGGCTCAGACCCAAGAGATGGGGTGAAGCAACACAGCGTTGCCCTCTTTGATCTGCCGCTCATGCCCCACTGTCCAGCGTGATGCCGGGTTTGCTTCAGGGGTGACGCTCGCCCCATGTGGAGGGTCCCACACAAGGTTCGCTATGCCATTTAACCCCACAGTTATGCTGGGAAGGGAGGGAACAGCGGGGGTCCTCGGAGAACCAGCAACGAGGGCGAGCCCCTGACCCTCCCGCCCCGTGACACTGCAGCACTCAGTGGTGGCTGCTCTGGCTCCAATTAAGGCAGCTTGGAGGACGATCTGAGGGGAGGTTAGGGGAGGGTCTGCTGGACCCACACTCCTGTGGCTGTGTTGGAAATTAATTCCCACATATGTGGTGCAGATGGGCCACAGCCCCCTTTCCAGGCTGCAGTCTGCAAATAAACTTAGTAGCAGCTGGGGAGGGGAACCAACAGAGCCTCATGTGCTTTAATGGGTTCTGTGTTTCTGCATATAGGAGTATTCCCTCCCCCCTCTAACCCACGCAAATCCTTCTGTAAAGTCCCATAAACAAAGCTGTGGATATAATTTTGAATGAGAAACTTGCCACCAGGGAAAACAGTGGTCAGGAAAAATACAACATACCTTTTTCTCCAAGAAGGGTGTTTTGGCATGTTTTCATAGATTAAAACCAGATTTGGCTGGTTTAAGCTAGCAGGCAAACTTCTGACCTTTTTTCACATAATAAACCACCCCACCTCCACCCAGCCCCAGTACCTAACCTGTCCTAAAATAGCTGAGCAGAGCATGGAGCCTGTAAGTGAAGCCAGCCTCATCACCAGGTGTGGACGTTTGTCAGCACAGCACAGACACATTCATCTCCAAGACCTTGTGCCCTGGTCTCGATCCAATAAAGTAGTCAAATGTGTGATTAGCTTTATGTCTTCAGGAACCGGCCCTCAACAAGATCTGAAATCAAACATTTACAGGAATGCTTTGCCGGATCAGCCCTGTAGTGGTCAGTACTTGCTGGTTTGAAATGCCTGTATGCACCAAAAAATGTTTGTGGCTGAAAGAGCAAGGATCTTTTAAAGCAAAGCATGATTTTTACAGCTCCATACAGAGTTCAAAGTTAGGGGGATCTGCATAATTCCATTTCGTTTAGCCAACTGAAATAAGATGAAGAAAACTTCCTAGTTCCAAATCTGCACTCAAATGCAATCTGGCTGACATTTTTTTTAACGCAATAAATGCAATGAGGTAAACACAATGACTTCTTCTCAGAGGCTTCTGTGCTCAGTAACCTTTGAACCTGGAGTTCAATAGGTCATGCAAAAAATGAAGTATCCAGTACCTGAATTATATTTGAGAAATCATTTTTAGACAAATTGACTGCACTGTAGCCAGGGACTCTAACAAAACGTGAGCAGTGAGATATGTCCATGCAACATGTCTGCAGAAATGAACAGGTAGAGAGAAAAGATGAGGTTTGATATTGCACTGCCAACCTTTCTGTGCGAAACTACTTTTTTCTTCTGAATGCATTCAATTCTCAGCAACAAACAGAACATGGGTAGATTTTATGTGGTTTGTACATGGTTGCCAAGCAGATCACGTTTCCACTTCCTATTCAAGTGAGTAGACAAATCCACAAGCATCATCTTTCTGCTGTCCTAGATTAACATAACAAGCTTAATTTCAACTTTTTTTTCCAAGATGCGAATGTAGAAGAGAGGCTACTGATAGAAAGATTGAGAGTAGTAAAGACAGAATCCAGTTGTCTAGATTTTCTCAGAAAATAATGAATCACAGTAAATTTGAACTATTTAATCAAGCAGCAGTAATACTCTCCCTGGTGATTATGACACTGCTGGAAAAATCACGTCATTGCACGCATTAATTCTGGTTACTTTCTGTTTTAGAATTAAAATAAGAAGCCAAAAAGTAATTTAATTTTTACAGCTTTTCTCAGTGGTCTATAAAATAAGAGTAGAACAAAATTGATGATCTGACTTTTTGTTTGGTACATTGAAAAAATGAAAACAAAAAAAAGGAAAGGATGAAACAAAAAAAACCAACTACCCTTCTCAAATCAAACAAACATAAGAGAAAAGTAAAAAGAAAAATCAAACATATTAAGGTAGTACAGAATCAAGGGTCAGACAGCTTCTCCGACCCATAGAACTTTTGTTTTTCTCTTCTAGATTACTTTTAAAACCAATTTGGTGTTTACTATGTACATAGGCCAGTGTCTGTGAGGATGCCAGTGAATTATGAAAAGGTCTGAGGAACAAGCTATTTTGAAGCCATGACTACTGAGCCTTTTTCT
Organism: Calyptomena viridis; assembly: GCA_013390005.1. Lineage (NCBI taxonomy): Eukaryota > Metazoa > Chordata > Aves > Passeriformes > Eurylaimidae > Calyptomena > Calyptomena viridis. Next base: position 103,488 of record WEIV01010825.1, on the reverse strand, counting down.
GTTTGCTTTGGCTGCTAGAGCTGTGGTAGATGTTTCCCATTTTCAGTCTTCACACCTTTATTATGTTTGGGTTGCATGTCAGAAATATTCCAGATGCTGTGGATGGAGACTTCCTCTTGGCCCAAGTAAGGAAAAATTTTCAGTGACTTATGGATTTCCCCTCTGCTGATCAGGGGCCTTTACCTACTGCTACAAAGGCTTAACTTTGTGATGCTGGTGTTGATGCTTCCACTAGCTACTGTGGCCTAGAACCAGGGACCTGCGAGCCCAAATCTTCTGAGCCTTCTTGAACAAAATTTTAAAAAAAATTAAAGAAAAGGTTGTCTTTATGGATGGCTTTATCTTGATGGATGATAAAAACTGATCTTTTAATTTAAACCTATAAAAACTAAGCTTCTCCTGGCCATTGCCACTTGGAAGTCAAAGGTAACTAATGCTCAGCAAAATGTGTCCATGATTGCCCCTCCCTTAAGCTGCAGGTGGTTTTGTGAAGAGCGCTCTGCTCCACCTACAGAAGAAAACCTGGCACTGGCAGCCCCACTGTCTGTCCTAAGCACCCCAGGGCAAGAGTCTTACTGTAACACATTTCAGCATAAAATTTGCTCACCAGCTCATGTTCACTGAAGAGCTTTCAATTTGAATTTTATAGTTTACTCTTTAAAATGGCCTACAGAGAACACTTTAAAGAAATGACCACACCAATGCGTGACTTCTGGTGTGAAAATATGAGTTTAAAAATTGAGAGAAGAGTCCATTTTACAGTGTCTTCCAGCATCTGATACTTTGCTCTCCAATTCAGATTGACACACCTTGTCTCTACAGAAGTGAGTCTCTCTAGCAAAACCAGAGCATTGAGCATTCAGATTGTGTATAATCCTCTGCACCCATACAAAGAAACATTAGTCCTGACAACCCCAGCTGTCCATTCGTTCTGTAAAATATAACACAATAAGGGCAAATATTGTAAGTGCTGGAGGCAGAGGTTAGAACTGCAGAATGATCTAGGGATGTCAGTGCCCACATTGTGCCTGCCATGCTTGATGGGGACCCCTCAGTAGGGACTGCTGTTGGTCAGCTGCATTTCACTTTCAAACACACATTACACGTTTTAAACATTTTCTTTGGCCCCCATTATGCTTTTCCTTGAACAATGTTTTAAAAATTAGATAAAAGAGGCATTGCCCCTCAATATTTCCATCCAGTAGCCCTAACTAGGCTGACTGCCTTGCAATTACTTCCCTCTGATGAAAGGTAGCAATATGTGCTAATTAAATATGACTCTCTTGTTTCTTTCCCACATTTTCCTGTTTCCTGCATAAAACTCCTTCCATCTCCTCTTTTTATTTAGTTTTATATCGTTTTGTTTTCTCTTGCACTTCCTCATATGATTATTTTTCCATGTCTTTCTCTTTGTTACTTCCTTTTTGTCCCTTCTTCATAATCTTCTCTTTATTGCTACTTCATTTTACCTGTCCGTCAGCTGTTTAGCCATGCTCCCTCCTTTTATTTTCCCTTGTTCCTTGTTTTCTCTCAGACTTTTCAAGTGGCCTCTTTCCTGCTTTCCTATTTTCCTTTTCTGTTTTAATGAATGTGTTTTAGAAAATAATATTTAATTCTCAACCTTTTTTTTTTTCCTCTGCAGCAAACTAGGTTAAATTCCTGCTGTTTTTCTTGGAGAAAAGAGAATAACAGTGAGAACTTAGTGGAAAGATGAAGAACGTGGAGATGACACATCAATGAAAAATACTAGGGTAGCTCACTACTCACATAGATATTTTCTAACACAGGTTTTTTGCAAAAGCCATCTGTCTAACATAACATCAATTCTTGTGTTTATTTTTGAGCCAGTCAGCAGCTGTTTCTTAAAGGATCCTAAAAACACCTTGTAATTCATACAGATATAACAATGGTGTTTTCTCTGGTGTGTTTCCTGCCAATTAACTGAAGACTGAATTTGGAGGCATCATTTGTGGTACACAGTTATCTAAAGTGAAAGAATTTTAGGACAGTAGTAACTCTTAAGTACACTTTATAGGAATTATGAACTAACTTATCTATGATTTATAGCTATTTCCTTCCTAAATAGAAGAGTAAATTGTTTCTGTGACTGCTACAAACTCCATAATACAAGAGGAGGCACAGAATCCACCAGTGCATCTTTAATATGCTCTCTTTCCTCATCTTTCACAATGCCAAGCTACTTTGGCTTTGTGTCATTCTCTTCAATAACATTTCACAGATACTTATGTTTTGAGCAGGAATGGGTAAACACCAAATGCTTTAACTCAGGGTAGCATTAGCACTGCAAAAGTAACAAGCCATTTGCCTGCAATCTGCTTTCTTGAAAGACATCTAGCTCACCTCAGGCATCAGAGAAGATAATGCAAGAAGCAGTAGTTCATACAGGATATTGCACCTCTGGGGCACTTTTAAGTGTGTCTCCTTGGGTTACCTGTCCTTTCTTCCCCAGGTGATATCTCCCGGTAGCAGCAATTTCATCTGGTTTTCACTGGAAGAGAAGGCTAAATGTAACCATGGAAATTCAATAACTTTAAAACACTACTCAAAACAGAGACCATCAAGGGCAGTTTTGTCTGGTTTAGTGGAACTGGCTTGTAAAATCACAGCCATTTCCCAAACCAATTGTTAAACCCAGAGAGCAAATTCTGATCTGCATTTCACTGCCTTCCTTCATAAGTGCTGTGCTTGCCATGAAAAATGTCACTGCTGCATCCTCCACTTGTTTAAAGACTGTAAGAATCAAACTCCTTGGAACCATGCATTTTGGGGGAAGAAGAGAAACTGGCTTGCTGGGTCCCTGTTCCCAACCTGGATCAATTTCTTCTGGCCCCACACTTGAAAACTGTTGGTAGTTCTTGGGCAGCAGAGCTCCCAACAAAAGTGGTTCCAAGCTGCATAGACACTGGAGACAACAAATTTTTGTACTTCCCTGTTTGCTTATTGGTCATAAGTGATAATAACAGATCCTTAGGGTTTATTCAATTCCCATTGAACTCCCAACTTTGATATTAACTTGGTTGAGATTAGAATTTAACAAATAAATTAAACCCCCAAAATTTACAAATAGATAATAATTCATTCCCTCCTCTTTCACCTCTTCACCACAACATGCATCTAATCACAGTACTAAATAGACTGCAATTAAAAATGTAGTTGTAATACAAATTGGTAGGCATTTAACTTTAGGAAATAGGAAATTTTCACAGAAATCATTTCAGAAGTATAGAACAGAATAGAATCAGAATAGATCAGTTCTTCCATATGCTCTTGTTTAGGCAGGTTAGGAATGTCATATAATTGTGAAGTTTTCCACAGGAACTCGTAGCACTAGATTTGAGAGCAGATTTGCTTTTTTTAACTTGATAGACATTTGTCTTTTAATGTTTACCCTAATGTTTACCAATAAATGAAATAGAAATATTTCCAATTAATTTTCTTTTAATCTACTTATCTCCAAGAAGTAACTTTAGATCAAATAAGGTGTAGAGGCACAGCAACATAATAAAGAATTGCCAATCATAACAAGCTGTCTTTCAAGGTATTTTTCTTTAGGAATTTTTCTGCAGCCAAGAATAAAATTAAAAGAATGGGAGGAAGACAGAGAAGAGGAATTAGTACATTTGACTCAAATATAAGCAGCCCACAAAATATGTTCCTAATCAGGCAGATTCTCATCATCCTACTTATCATCTTGGGCCAGATTGCATGTGGTTTCTCCCCAGATGCACAGGATATAGAGGAAGCTGTTGTAGGACTACACACAACAGTAAGTCTTTGAGGATGTACAAATGGGACCTAAGAACCATCCCAGCAAAGGCTGTAGAACTCAGCATGCTGCATTTCACACAGTACACAATTAAATTGTGGCACTCGCTGACACTGGATGCTCTAGAGACCAAATTGGATTCAGAGAAGGATTAGACAATTTGGAGACATAAATCTGTTACTGATTATTACCTAGAGTGGCCAAAACTCCCTCACACGCTGACACAATCTGGAAAGAAACTGCAGGGAGAAAACATAGGTTATATCATCTAGTCTTAAATTTTTCCCAAAGTACCCTGCAACACCAGTGAGAGGACACAACTACAGACAGGCTGTTGGTCAGCTTCTACATAGCTCTGTGTCTATGTAGAAGAAATCAATTAGTCTTTTGTTTGTTTATTGTCTCCCTTTACTCACTGCCATTTCAGATTGCACTCTTTTCTTTTTCTGGTGTGGAAAGGTTTTGGTATCAGTAAGGGGTTATCAGTTGGCTATCAGTTAGCTATCAAAGGTTATCATACTTGGGCCAGAACTTTTGATGGAGGCAAGAGGGCTTTACCAGCAAAGCATCTAAGACAATAGTGATATATATAGGTTGGACTCAATTTTAATTTTTTTTTATTTTTAGATGCAGATGTCAGTGACTTTCTTTTAAAAATTCCTACATATTTTTCCTCCCAAATTTAAAGAAATAAATTCCCAACATAGAAAAGACTGAAAGCTTTTGCAGAAGCTCTTAAAAGTTTATGTTGTTCCCCATTATAACTGCTAATACTACATGATTGGCTTGTTAATATAGCTAACTCACCAGCAGCACTCACATTAATTTTCACCTTTTACTATGTAATGGTAGTGCTATTTATTAGCCAGACAGACCATTTTTAGTAATGTTATAGGAACAGAGTGTGCATTACACAACAGAACTAGGTTACACCTGCAGCTGACCATTTCTATATTTATGGCTGTCTGACATCTGTAATGAATGACAAATGGAAAATATTTGTTTTTTCCTTTGGCTTAGTAATTTTTTTTTCATGTTTTAAAAATAAAAGTGAATTGAAATACCTGGAATTAATTAGGGGTTTTAAATATCTGCAAGTCTCTTGCCAGGGTGCCCTGGAGAAACAGAACAGATTTGTAGGGCAGTGCACAGGAAAAAAACTGTTAGCCAACCTCAACCCTCACTGGAAAACTTGAGTATAAAAGTACGGATTGCATTACAGTTCCATTTCTAATCACATCCAGTCCCTTTCATGTCAAATCTCAAGTACTACAGCCCTTCGTTGCATGGATATAACTTTAAGGTGGAGAATTTACCACGTATTCCTAAGAGAAGATCAAATGTTTTGCAAATTTTATGACAAACTGGTGGACTTCAAAGTCAAATGAAGTTAGGTAATTTATCTGTAATGTTTCATCTCATAATTGTAATCTAATTATCAACATGCAGAACCTATTTTTTCTTCTCTCTCCCCCAATCGTGCAACAGTTTCAGTCACCATTAAAAGAAATCCTTTGAAAAATAAAACTCAGGCTGAAACTGATCATAACACAAAATTCTTATCACTTAGGGATTTGAGAATTTCTGTTTAATTGTAACAGTATTTATATAGCTGATCACTGGAAGTCCTCATTGAAGAGATACAATGATAAAGAATAGGATTTGAAAAAATCAGATCCCATTGCCTGCAGGACACTCAAATATAAAGGAAATACATATGAAGATATACTTTTTGGAGCCAAAATAGCCATTTGAAACAAAGCTGAAAACATGGATAGTAAGTTGTCTGAGAAAAACAAACTTATTACACAGACCATGATCTACTTCTGACTTGGAATCAGATTGTTTTGTTTTATCTTAAGGAATTCTCGATCAGGGACAGATACAATGCTCAAATTTTAAGGAAAAATCATATCGACTCATTTTGCATGAAATTTTTTTCTTATATATAAACAAGGACTTTCTATCAAAATGTGGCCTATAGGTTCTCCTCTGGTCCTTGGAAGGTTAAAATCTCACTGTGAAAAATCCCATAGTGATCATGGCTTTTATAAGGAGAAGTACAAAGGCTTTCTTACAAAGAACTCCGTTCTTTCTGTGGCACTACCTTTGGTCAATTGCAGGCAAAGCATTTCAGGAAGGCCAGAAGGAAATTTCTCCACCGTGCTTTAGAGTACACAAAACACTTGAATTAAAAGGAGTTTCCCACCAGCTCTCCAGTATCAGCTTTTTAAACTGAACACAGAATCACAGAATTGGAGAATCACAGTATATGCCGAGTTGGAAGAGACTCACAAGGATTATCGAGTCCAAATCCTAGCCCTGCACAGGACCATTCTTAAGGGTCAAAATGTCTATGTTTGGGTTCACTATTTAAAATTACCAAGATTTATTCTTCCTAGAGGCAAAACTAGGGGGATTTCCAATTCCCACATTTTTCTGCTATTCAGAAAAGAGCTTTGTAACCTACTGACAGGGCATATATCACTCTCTGTATAGATGCTGATACTACAGAGATTGTAGGTGAATGCAACCATAAGAGTGTTTGAATCACACAGTGATTTAGAAATACATGAAATGTAAAAGAACAGAATGAAATCTACCAACAAATCCAAATTAATCGCTCCTCAAAGTTAGTAAATATTTCTCTTTGGAATAATGAAAGATGTTAACTGACAACGCATTGGCTGAATTTTAATTTCAGCTGTTCATAATCTGTATTTTTAATGCTTTAGCATGCACCTTCATCTGAAGGATTTAATGTCATTCTAATTCATGGGAAAAATGTTACTTTCCATTACTTCCCATTTGAAAACATCACATAATCGAGTCCAAATTGTATGTCTGCAGCATGGTATGGGGATTTGATAGCCAAGGTATTAGCAAGGCTAACCATAATTTAACGAATGGAAACTCTGCTTTCAGTTCATCCTGATGGGGTGGTTCTTTTGTTACTTCTTTTTGTTGTTGAGGACATTCCTGTGGGTGAAATTAAATTGGTGCCAAATTACCTGAAATAATTTGTGGTTATTAAATAAACCAGTCTCTGATGTGGAAAGTGCATTGTTCCCTGGCATTCCAGAGGCTTGCATATCTTTTTTTTTTTTCCCCCTACAAGAGATTGTAGCAACTGATGTCTGACAATAATTTTTTGTGTATGTTGCCTCTTGGGTGGTGGAAGAAAATACTAAGCCATATCACAAAGCTGCACATATGATCTACAGCTGGCATGTCACATTATAACCAAACAAACACAATCTCATGACTCAAAAAAGCTCTGTAAGGAGGCATCACTTGCAAGGTTAACTGTAGTGGTGACATAACTGTCACCCTGTTTCCCTGACATTCTCCTCTGGGTATTTATTTATATTCATCTTATTTCTAGGACCAGACTTCTAAATTTTCTAATATTTGCTATTTCCTATTTTACTGTAACGTGAACCCTTTGCAACTTCACTATCTTTGCATCCAAGTGTTCATCCAACTGTTTTTTTGTAACATAGTGAGAGCTCATTTGTCCAAAAATGTGTTTTTATAGATGCAGAGCCAATCTGATAAATTATACTACCCTTTTCTCACAAAACCTGCCTTTCGTGGTTTTTCAGTGTGTAAGGATTCTATAACAGTACTTTTAAGGATTCTTCATCAGTTATGTGTGACAGTTGCTTATGGTTCCTACTGCTTGGTCTTTTGAGGTTGTTTAGCTATCTGATTTCTTATTCCTGAGTATTTTACCATTTCCAATGTATTCAACTGCAGGAATTCTATACTCACCAATTTACATTAATTAGGGCAAACTGAGGCGGGTCTACATCAGCCAGTCATCCCGTATATCAGAATTCACATCTTCTCTCATTTGTATTGGTCTGAGCCACGAGTAACTCAACCAATATCAAATGGCATGAAGTCAGCACAAAACTGACATAAATGACAGAACCAAAAGTATGTGTTATCCTGTGGTATTTCTGGGGCAACTCTATTAGCAACTCTACTTGAATAGGGTTTGCACTAGTGCAAAAGAGAATTTTAAAAAAATGCTCCATTCTAACTCATTTGACTGTTTGACAAAATGAACTGGAAAATCCCAACTAGTCTGTCAGTTTTTTCTTACATTTCCCATAGGAAGTATCCATTTTAACACAATCAATACCTTTCCTAGACACTTGTCAGTCTGTTTGACCAAACAACATTTACACAGTCAGCATATTAAGATGTAAAAAAAGCTAATCAGGACCTCTCCATGTACTTTCTTTCCACAAACAATGTACAATGCTTAATTTCCTACCAGGAAATTATGGCGTCTACTGAGATTTCAAGACCTGATTAGTTTCAGAGGCTCAGGTTTTTTAAAAACCTGTATTTCAAAGTAAAGGTATAAACATTACAGCCACCCTATGTCTGAAATCTGGAGAAATCTGGTGACTGCAGCCCCTTTGGGGAAGAATGGGACCCTTTAGATTTTTGCAGATAAGGTATGAATAACATTCTCATAAAGCTCAAAGATTGCCCAGATATACACATTTAAAATAATTATGGTAATTAAATAGAGTTGCAAGCAGCTATAGCTCCAGGCAACACCAGTTAAATGTAAAGAGAAAACATCTTCTGCATATGTTTGTGATTTATGTAATTACATGCTTCTACAAGCTACACACTATTTGCTGGCAAACAGCCATATCTTCTTTCACTACAATTTAGCCACAGTAAGTAACATACTTCATCTGTGAAAAGCTCCACTTAACAATGCCACCGAGGATGTATATAACAACACTGGGGAGTGAATGTGAAAAAATTAAATGTCATTTGGCTCCGTGTGTGTGTGTGCGTGTGTTAAAAATAGCTTTTCTGGGCCTGTTTCTGATGTACATCATGAATGACTCCATTTTAGACAACTAAATTACACCTTATGTCAGTGAGAATTGAGTAAAATCCAAGGTGTGTTTTGTATATGAGATTATGTGTTTACTCTTGAGAATGACTGTTTTACTCAACGTAGTAATTTTTGAAAATTAATCTGTATTGGGCCATTCTGAGGCAAGTCCTTACCAAATCCAGCGAGAGGAGAGCAAATTAAAATGTTACCTTAACAAAAATGGATTCAAAACTTAAGAAGCCTCCCTAGTGCACAAGCTACCCTGTGCCCATAGAAGCACATCCAAAGGATTTCTCTCATATTTTGGAGATACAGACTCTGCACTACCCTCACACACTCACTAGAAGCTTTTAGTCAAGCTGCAATTAACATTATCAAGGTATTAAAGAGGAAAATGAAAAATTATATGTATTTTTTCACATTTTGCCAGACTTTCAGATTTCATACCATTTACTATTGAGCCAGAACCCATGGAGTTACTCGTCAAGTGCATATTTACCTGGAAAAAAAGGCATCAGACTGTTGGTTTCTATATAGAGTATTTCTTCAGTTAAACGAGCTTCACCAGACACAACTGATTATGCAGGTCTATATAAAGCCTAATTTATTTGTTCACATGAAAGGGATATATTAACTACAAGACACTGTCCTAGTATAAGAATAGGTCTGCAAAGTTAAGAGAGACACTAAACTCTATACATTATATTTACTGTATACTTACTCTAGACTACAGTGTGATAGCTGAGACCAAGTGGAAAATACATTTCTGCTGAGCTAGAAAATATATGCCATAAATATTCGTTCTTTACACAAATTTTTTATTCCAGTGCCAATCTGCAATTACTCTTAACATACTTTCTGGCTCTTCACTGCATCTATAAAGGATTCCAGATTAAGATTTTTTGATTATTTTATTTCACCCTCTGCCCCCACCCAACTGCTAGAAGTAAGGAAGCCCTTACGGCATTGAAAGGCAGGAGTCCCTGTCCCTCTTGAAAGACAGCTCTCTGAAATCAACTCTCTGAAATCAACCCTGTTCTGTTCTCACCGCTAAACTGCAAAATGTCTTTCTTAAGAGTCAATCTGCCTCTTTGGCTCATTCAGTAAAAAATTATTTTTTGAATTCTTAAAATCTCAGTATATTTGTAACAGGTTGACCTTGGCTGGGTGCCAAGTACCTGGACAGTCTCTTGCCCCTTCCCTTTACCAATAAAATGACCAACTCATGGGTGTTAAGACAAGGCAGTTTAATACAAGAGAAAAAAGATTTTTTGAGCATGCAGGAAGCAAAGCAAAAGCAAATCTAATCTCTACTTCTCATTCCACGAGGTCAGCTCGCGTCCTGAGAAGCAGTTNATACAAGAGAAAAAAGATTTTTTGAGCATGCAGGAAGCAAAGCAAAAGCAAATCTAATCGCTACTTCTCATTCCGCGAGGTCAGCTCGTGTCCTGAGAAGCAGGGCCCTACGCGTTGGTTGTCCCTTCAGCAGGCAGCCATCGGAGACAACCCCGTGCCCCCACCCCTGCTGTTCTTTTATATCTGAGCTGACGTCATATGGTCTGGAATATCCCTTTGGTCAGTCTGGGTCACCCGATCTCCTTGTGTCCCCTCTGCCTCTCCCTCACAGCAGCCAAAACAGTGGAGTGTTTTCTCCTAGCACTGCTAAGGCTGCCGGTGCTCGGATAGACCCAGTAAAATGTTTTATTTAGAAAGCTGACACATTTATTTATTTATTTATTTAAACTTACTTTAACAGAGAATAACATGGAAAATTCCCCACAAAATTGTCAGTAGTCCCCAGATCAAGATAGTTGCCTATGATGGGAAGAACCAAACCTCAGTTCTTGCTCCAAATCCCCTGACCTAAGACCTGCATCCAAGTCTTGCATATGCTGGGACCAGGCACTTCTGACTAGTTTACCATGGGATAAAAAACCAAAACCAAAACAAACAAGCAAAAAACTCCAACATACAAGGTAAAATCACCTTTAATTAAGATAATTTCTGATAGATATTCTTAGCCCTGTGACTCCTAGATACTTTTCCAAATCTAGACTGAGTTGGAAGACAAAAATCCAATCCCAATGGATATTTCCATTATTTCAGCCAACAGTACGATGCAAAGCAGAAAGAGATGCAATAACCTAGTCTCAGAGAGGACTCGTTTTAGGAAGATGTAGAAAGCCATATGAAGGCAGCAGTGGAGGACTATGCTGTGACTCGTGGGCCACAAGCCATCTGCCAAAGCCAAAACTGGGCACTGCTTGAAGTGCTCAGGATCAGATGTAGGAGCAGGAGTCACTGTTACAGTCACGTCCCTGTCCTATGCTGGGAGTTTCTATGTTTCAAGACTAGAAACAAAGACCACATCATTCTGCACATTTTGGATCAAAAGAGTAAACTAGAAGCAAGATGACCCAAAGTTATAAACCATTTAGTAGCGAGAAATACTTTTTCCTCTGTGCGTCTGTGCAGCACAATGTGGCTGCAATCTGTGACTGAGCTCTTCAGACACTGTTACAATGAAAGAGTAATTGAGGTCACAACAAAATAGACGGTAGTCGTGTCCATTACATGTATGCTTAGAGTGTTTGTGCTCTTTACCTGCTAGTTCACAGAACGTGACCTGTTACTTAAAGTTTTTGGCACTGTGTGAGGGCCCAGATGTGCCACCAATACCAGCTCTTCCCTGTGTCACTGCAAGACATCACTCATGCTAGATGGACAGAAGGATGTGGCATACCCAGCACATGTCTGCAAATTGCCACCTTAAAACCTGTGGAAAAAAGAGGAACTGAGGATGTGATTCACCAAAACATTACAAAAATTAGGAATTTCGTAAGATTTAGGCATTTAACACTCTTAGCTAAGAATAAGAATGAAGCTTTGAGCCACCTTTCTCTAGATTTTTCAAAGGGAAAGTGATGCAAAAGCATGGAATCATGACAGGTCAAAGCCTCCATGGATATCCTGGGCACTTCCTAATAAGCGTAGCCATCTCTGTGTTCAGCTTGAGGGGAAATGTCTGGATGAGGAGACTGTAGCCTGTAAGGTGAAGTAACATTCAGTGTGTCTCAAATGGTTTGCATATTGCAGGGGTTGGCCAGCAAAGCCTCCCAAGTAACCTATTGTTTTCTTAGTGAAGACCACTCAGTTCAGGATTTTGACTCCATGAGAGAATAAAGGTGTGGTAACCTTGAGGGCACATTGTCCCTGTTGTAGCAAGAGAAAGGCAGTACTTTATTTCTCCTTTTCTTTTTTACTTTTCTCTGCTATACTTTTCTACTAAACCTCTGGGGATCTGAGTAATAAGGGACTTTTTGTAAATTAAGAAAGTAGATAAATAGAGGCTTTTAAAAAGGCACTTCCCCATCATTCTTTCTAAAGGAAAGCAGGTGTTTGGCTCAAAGGGACTTGTTCTCTTGATAGCACAGTAGGAGTAGAACTACATTGTCCCCTAAAGCAAAAATAAATAACTTCAGAAAACATGAGAACTGAGCCCTTGGTGAGGAGGTGAAATGGCTGTCCACCCCTTTGAACTAATTTATAACACCAGAGATGTCAAGTGACATGCTGAATGAAGAAATGATTTGTGGCTGAGAAAAGCTTTGCAGAGAGCCCAGAGGCTTGGCCAAAGGCAACTGCATCTTGATAGGAGTGATCTACTGCCAAACTGAAGAGTACTGTTAAGACTCATCTGGGAAAAGGAGGAGAGTTGCATTTTCCAACTGTGGACCCAGTTATCCATAGCCTTTGCCAGATTGTGCACTCAGGATGAAAGCATGCCAAGCATTTAGCCTATTCAATGGGTGCCCTTTGGAGGGACACACAAATCTTAAGGAAAGGTTTCAGTACTTTAAATACATTACAAACAAAATAGTGTCAGCAGTCCAACTTTAAAATCATGCAACAAACAGGCATCTAGCTCTTTGGGCACTTGGCACAAAGTGAAATTCTACACAGAGGCTGTTTAAAACTTGTACCCAAATGCTTTAAAGCTTCCTTCTTCTAAAACCGTGGTTCACATGATCAGAGCTTGTAATTCTCATGGCAGTGTCAAGGCCATAACCAGTTTATATAACTTTAATCGAGCATGCCAGCTTACACATTCCAGTTCAGACTGGTGGTTACCGCTTGCAATAAGATTGCCACATTTGAGGCCAGATCCACAGACCAATTAGGCGGCTATAGCACTTTATGTCAGCAGTGGATCAGCCTGTTGGGTCAAGGCTGTGTGATGCTTTGTGTCATCCACATTTGTGTCATTCTGCAATTAGAAAAGCAAAGAGGTATTGCAACACAGCAGAGAAACACATCCTGGAATTCAGGTGTGGGCAAAAGATGTCACTAGCAATATAAAATTGACAGTTGTGTGATGTGGTGATTCTTTATCTATTGCAAAAAAGAAATGAAAAAAAAAATTAACAAGTTAATATTCCAAAGTTAAGGATCTAACCATTCCGGTTTATAGGGCTGTAATTCAGCCTAGGGTAACATGTTGCACACCAGAGGAATTTAGCCTTTGACCTGATTAGATGCCAGAATCATCCAGTTCCATTCTACGTGTGAAACTTCACACAGCTCTGATTACTGAAGCCCTGAAGAAAAGGGCCAGGGGTGCTACAGAACTGGCAGGTATTAAAAAAAGTTGGTTATCTGCTCCTTATGTTACTCTCCACCTCCTGAGAAACAAAAGTTGAGAAATGATATACACTTTCATGGGAAGACTTTCTAAAGGTGAAAGGGTGAGATTTGATGTCTAAATCCTGTCTGTGACTATGAAAATCTCCCCTTTGTCTAGAGTAAACAAAACACTTGCAAACCTAATGAAACATAGATTTTAATTATGATATTTGGGAAATTACTCACAAAGGTCTTGTTATTGCTGTTGAGAGCAGCTCATTTTCTAATGATGTTGAACAATTGCACACAATAAAAGGTAATTAACATGAATGCTAGTACAGAAATGAAAGAAAAGCTCAGAGTTAAATGTACTCAAGTCAAGAAACAGCAAGATATCTCAATATAAAAATGCCAAATTTCTTGTACCATTATATTGGTACTACACAAATAGAGAATTATGTTTCAGAGTGGGAAATGAGTGATCTGAAAACCTCAGGTCCCATTCTGGGCCGTTAATAACATCAGAACCAAGGAAGAAGTGGCAAGGTTATAGACCACTCAAGATAAAAGGAAAACCAAATAAAACACACCTGAGGTGTGTCAAAGGTATGCCAAAGGGATGCTACACACTACTATATGAAGAAGGAAATTATCTGGCTTTCAGAAAATCACTGGCTGTGTTTTCAAAGGAAAAAATAATACTGAAGAGGTGAATATTAGTACCAGAATTTAATACTTTTGTTAATGCCTTTGGTAACAATCAATAGAACTGCTCAATTCAAAGCTAGTGATCACATGAAGCTGGGGAGTTCTGCCCATGCTGAGGAAGGCAGGAATATTACAATGGAATGATCTTAACAGAATTCAGCTGCATGGACAGCAATATATTGGCAAGGGAAAAGCAGAATTTCCCTTACAAGCTCAGAGACTGTGATTTATGCAACAAAGGGGGAAAATGAACATGGTATTTTATTCTATCATGGTCAGCACTTAAAAAAAGCAAATGTAACCTCACAAGGCTTCAGGCAAAGTAGGAAAGGGAATTACTGAAACTATTGCACCATGCCCTAGTACCAACGCACCTGAGGCCATGCATATAAATTCTCATCTGTGACATTCACACAAGGTAAGAGACTGGCAAATAAACAAAGAAGGTCTATCCAGATGATAAGAGGAATGGATAGCCTCCCTTATGAGAGAAAATTAAGACAACTTGGCTTATTAACTTTACAAAACGTAGACCAAGAGTGCATGTGTTCAATTATTTTATCTGTGCTAGGTAGCATAGACAGCAAAGAGTTCAGCACAGCCCCCATTGCAATTGAAAAGTAGAACATTTGAAACTGTCACAGCAGCGTGATTCTGGCACAGCTTTCTAGTAGGGACATTAGATTGCTGAAGAGAATTATAGTGATGCAGTTGTCTGCCACAGCAAGGGAGTTGAGTCACTGAGCCCAAACTCTTGCTTTTGTCAGAGTTTTCCGATAATCAGATTCTCAAACCACACACAGTGCTGTGGTCTGCAATCAGCAGCTCTGACACTCAGCATCGCTGCAGCTACCCAGCATACCAGGACAGATGCTGCAGAAGTCCAGACATGGAGCAGATCTCTGCTGTAACTCAATACACATCGGCCCACAGTATCAGATGCCAGGGCCCTGACTGTTTTGGTTGCTACAAACTGATATATATAGTTGTCATGGACTTAAAATGCATTGTGAAGACTTGTGCAAAACCGTTTCCTTTACTGATTTTGATATATTTTTTCCTTCCTTGCTTTCCCTTCTGTATGATTTTATCCAGATCTTTTTATTCCACCGTTTAATCACAGTATCAGTAGCACAAGTTTTTCTTTTTGATTTCAAGATGGAGGGAATAATTTTCCTCTGATATAAGAGATTAAAATAATAAAGGAATACTAGGAATTATTCTATATATTGATAGTGAAAAATGTTGCAATTATGTTATTTTAAATCTATTCATCTTACTAAACTGTTGTTTCGTGTCCTACTTGGAGCAAATCTACGAATTCTAGATCTATTTCTTCCCAGTCTGCACTAACAGGGATACAAACTTATTGAAGAAAACAACAAAGCGCAGCGCTATGACCTTCACTACAAACAGAGCAGTCTAAATATTTTTATTCTCTTCACTTTTTCCAGGACCCAAAAAAAACCTGCTGAAAGGAGCTGATGCATTGTGCTGCCTGTACTTTTCACAGAACTTCCTAGCAGGCATCACTGGAGGAAAAAAAACGTTCAAGGTTACCTTGATTCAAAGTATGAACCAGAGGTCTTGCTAAACTAAAGGCACAAATCTTGATCCAGTTATCTGCTTTAGCCATTGGTTACATATGATCCCACAGAATTAGCATGATGCAAAGCTGAAGAAGTTTGTCTTAGTTATGTTTTCAAGACTGTCTCAGCCTTTGAAATGTCACTGTTTTATTCAAAGAGAGAATTAAGAAAAAGTTACTCTTCTTTATGTTGTTCCAAGTACACTGGAAAGCTGCTTCAAAGCATCAAAATTCTGCCTCAAGTTCCCTGGCTCTGTTTTATATTCCACAGTACTGTCCTAAAGTTCTTCGTAAATACTTAGATTTTCTAAGATAGTGAATGAGCAATGAAATAAGACACTTGTTCTCAATATTGTTTGCCATTTATAAGTGTGGCATTATTACTTTTTCAGGTTACCTAACCTTTGTATAGAAATGGGTTTCATTTAATTTTCTAAGAATGACAAGTAAAGATAGAAAGTAATCAACAGAGATGAGAAATTATTTGAAGGATATTTTAAATTAGCTTTCTGATAATTATCGTGTGACACCAGGTTAAACATATGTTTTCCCATAAGAAATCTGAGTATTTGAATTCACTTGTTAAACATAAACATCATAAACACCACATCTGTCTTATGACAATCTAGTAACTTTCTGCTTGCATCTTTAGAATGAAATAAGGCAGCAAATGGGGTAAAACAAAACCAAGCTCGGTTACAAGCAGTGAACAAGTCAAAGTACATCTTCAGGATTTGTACTTCTAGTAAATGTGTAGAATTTTCTACCACTTATGCATTTAAAAATATTTTCCCCATAAACTTTAAAGAAAAGACCGGGTGGAAAAAGTACTATATACGCACAATTACCAATCCAAAAAGTCAGAACACTTCAAGAGATGTGTCATGTACTGCATATCCATTCACACATAAAAACTCAGAAATGACTGATCTGAAAAATTCCTCTTTTATTTTCCACATATTTTTTCACAAACTGTACCAATTTCAGTCACTCTAAAGCTGAGAAGAGTAACAACTGCAACATGGAACTTACACTAATTTCAGTATATCTTCTCTTGAAATTTACTCTAGTGATAATATCTTCTAAATAAAGAGATACAAGTTGCCAAACTATGATAAAAGTCAAACAGTCTGCACTGTTATTTGTAATATTCATGGATTTTGTCAGTTCTTCAGCTTACAGTAGTTCCTTAAAAGACTTTAGTAATGGCCATGTGAAAGGCTTCAATTCTATCTGTAAGTCCTTTTTAGTTTTTAAGATGGATAAAAAAGGCATCATCACCTCAATTTATCCATATAGGGTGTACTTTTTCTTTTCAGGTCACTAAATTTATTTCTGCCTCTAACTTAAACATGGAATTTTAGTGGGAAGGTTTCAAGACCTGTTAGGGCAACTAAGTCAGTAGCACATTTCTCAGCATATTCATGTCCTACAGGCTTAAACAGAATTATACATCTGGGATTTGATTATCCCTCTTTTTTTGGGGGTGCCAAAACTTCCATGAGTAATCGGGTCAAAATATTTTCTGAGAGTTGTACAATTTTTTTTCTGGCAGAACCACAAAGAAAGAATAATTTCCAGTTCAATATTGTAACACCCATATGCAATAATTTTTTAAAAGGTGGGAAATCTGTTTCATCACAAAATCTGTTTCTTCTGCAAAGGACAATGCTTTTTACTTATTTCTACTTCAGCAGAAATTCTTGTGAAAAGTGGCCAGACATAGACTTTTATGTATAAACAGTGTGTCATCTTCTGAATTTAAAAATACCCTTCTTAAGAAAAACACGTTGATTTTTATGGGTCTTATAATTTTCCTTAGGTGTTCCATCGAAAAACCCCAATTCTAATGTAAAACGAGCCAGGATTTTCGTAAGTTTCCACTATACAATAGCCAGTTTGTAATTCAAGCAAGAGCAGTGTTAGAACTAACATCTTTATTTGTAAAAGTGTAAAAGGAGACAGGAATCTCCACTACATCCTGGTAATGTGTCACGTGGGCCAAATGATCTTTCTTCCATCAAATACCCTACACGATCCTTGTCTATTAGTTGGTTATCAGTACTTAGAAAATGGAGGATATTTTACTGGGGCTCTTTTGTTGGAAAAGGCAGCCTTTGAAAGTTTTAAATTTGATTTCATGTTGTTTTATGTCTGACTTATGACAGAATGTCAAAGAAATGTGCTTGAGGAACCCACTCTGACAATAACAAGACATTGCATCTAACTTTACAATACACTAATGGCTTGTAGACAACTTCTTCTTTGTTTATTATGCAAGGAAGTGGCTGTCTTCTCATGGGACACTAGCCTATCTGTTAGACAGCCAGCAAAATCAGCAACAGAGCTGTTTTGTTAGATTAAAAAATGGTAAGATCTTATTTTCTAGTATTGCTTCCTATATATTGTAACAATGATTGACAACACTTCACCAAATTGGGTCAAAATGATGCCAGCAAGTTAAAAATATACAGGGCATAACTACCAAATTTCAAAACTCAAGACAACTGATTTGGAAAACTAAGTCTTCTGCAAAACTCTGCATTTGCAAACTCAGTACAGCAATATGAAGAGCTTAACTGTAGGAAATAATTCATTTATCAGTTAAGTGATATTTATAAAGCACAGCTGGACAAGACTTGAAACAGAGGGTCCCCCATAGCTAAAAGTCTTGAAAGAGAAGTCTTTTGGCAGCAAGTGGGATTTCAAAAGCTTAAATTTCTTAACATGAGAGCAGAGCTACACTCACTTTGTGAAACATCAGTGTCTCAAAAGAAATTATCTCCTCCGTTTGCAAGAAGAGCCTGTGATGAAGAAAGCAAGGATGACTGGACTATATAGGCCAAATTTTCCTTTTGTGAGATTGGAAAAGCTGTTCTCTGTAACTCATCTTGTAATTTGTAAAATAGGAGCGCTGATGGTGTTTTTAATAGAGATATTTCAGGAAGTCTATCAAAAATCTAAAGGTGGCAAGATATCAAAGCAGATCAAATATTTAAAAAGTATCTATTGTAAATATCCTTAAGATTACAGCAGAATAAGAAACAAAAAGAGGATGTGAAATCAACGGTGTAAAGATCTATATTGAAAAGCATTTGAATACATGCTTGTCGATCCCTATCCAGAATCATGTTTTACCTTGTGTTCAAATGCTTTTCTGAATAAGCCTTACACTTATTGAAGGAGTCCTGGAAGTTTTAGTAAAAACAACTTAAAATGTATTTAACATAATATAACTCTCCATTTAACCTTTTATAGGAGCATGGTTGTGGGCAGGGTACTGCTGCTGAAAACTTTCATAACTCTTCCAGGTTTCAATAGTGTGAGCACTCAAATGCATGTGGGAAAGCAGGTTGAGATGAATACCTTCCATTACCCAACAAAATTAGTCCAGGAAAGATCCAGATCTGAAATCTGATCTGATTCCCCTACAACATTTAGTCTGAATGATGGTTAATTGCTCAAGAAGAAGTTAGCATGGACTGGAAGAAGGCTGATGTGCATTGGCTGAGCTGGAGGCAACCTCTTATGGCACTCACATCCAGAATACAGGAATTCCAGACAGTGAAGCTTAAGGAAAGAATTAATGGAGAAAGAACAAAGATAAAAATGTGTTCTGCAAGGCTTTAAAAGCAAGACTGGAGAAAATGGCAAGAATATAAATCCAGGACCAACAAGGAAGTAGGCTGGGTGGACTCATTGGTTGTGGGGGTATAATCATATATAAGCTGTGATGTGATGATCTACAAATTGTAGAATTCTATTGGAAAAACTAAAATCAAAACCACATGCAGTCAGCACCTGACAGGAGCTGAAGGATGATGAAAAGAATAAGAACTTTCTCAATCCTCTCCTCTTTCATTACAGACCCTGTGTTCCTGCTTTCCTGTTTCCAGCTACAGTGCAACTCCCTGACTCTTTCCCTTGGAGAAGTTCCCAAAACACAGATCACAAGATCCCTCGAGTGCAATGAAGAGGAAGGCAAACAAACAGAAGGCATATGATAAAGGTACAGGTCCATGAGAAATAGAGATGAGCCAAAGCTCAACCAGGAAAGAGCACGGTGCTGTGCCAAAGTTTNACAGTGGAGAAAAGAAATCCATTTCATAATTGGCACAGAGACTGCCTACCAGGGGCCACATATGCATCTCATGCCATCTTAAATGCATAAAGTAAGCTGATTTGAGTAGGCCCAAAGCATCTTGTTAATCAACTCTGTGTTTTCCTTGTTAGCCAGGGTTTGACATTGTTCCTGAAAGCATGTACCAGAACAGACAGTAGTTGTTTTAGCATAGAAGTACTTTTAGAATCAAGGCTTTGGCATCTCTTTCATCAGAAAACCTATTCTAAGGAATGCTGCTCTTATCTAGCAGATGTTTTGCTAAAGAATTTGCTTTGTCCTTTGAAAAATACAGCTCAGAGCTCACATACGCTCCACAGTGGAGATAAGAGTGTTGTTTTTAAAATAATGAGTGGAAGTCTCTTTCCCTTTAGAAAGCTCTTTGAGAATCTTTGACTGTGAAGAAATAAGCATTTCCCAGTGAGGATCTGAAATGTCCTTTGTAAACAGATCCCATTTGTATAAAAGTTTTACTATAGAAATTACTCTTTCCTTAACCAAAAGAGCAAAGTTGGACATATAAAAGTATTATTAAAAAATTAACTGGGTAAAAAGTTTGCAAGAAATAGCTTTTTTAAATGGATTTAATCCCTTTCTCTGCTCAAAAATTATCTACAGTCAGTCTTTTGTTATTAATTCCTTGGGTACTCTTCTTTGTTAGTCAGAAGTTTTGTGCAAACAAATTTCTCCCTACTCGTTGCACACCAAATGCTGACTGTAAGCGTTCTCTTTAGGATTTTAATATGTTCACCACTTGACAAGTTCAAGCTGTGCAATTGGGTGTCTAAGTCACATGATGTTGTTTATGTTCTCAGAATCCTTTTGCCCCTAATGATTTTCATATAGTCAAGATATAAATTTTGGTTTATGATTAAATGAAACTTGGCTCAGACGAGCTAAAATTAATTTTTCAGGAGCATTTTGTACAAACAAAGCTTCACTGACATAAACACATTAAAAAGGGGTTGTGAGCACAGCCAGAGTGAAATAAAACCTATTTAGAAGATGCCAAAGTTCTAGAATATTTTTTGTCCTGACAGGCCCAATAGCCATTTTTTTCTCATCAGTCCATAAATTCCATAGGTTGCAAACTTCCTTGATTCAGTATGAGATCATATGTAATATGTGTGTTTTACATAATGTAAGCCTTCACACAGAGCAATTTTACTAAAAATATGAAGAAGAATACATGATTTCACACCACTGTTTGTGCATAAATATTTCCAGGGCCAGCTGTCCATCTGCCAATCCTACACAATAAATACTTTTTTATTTCCACTCTCCTAGGAAAGCAGTTTTCTTTAAAACAAACCTTTACAATACATGTTGTTTGCTACCATTTCAAGGCCTGCTACACTAATGGAAAAGAATGTGCTAAATGTAGCATTATCATGCAGGTCAGGCAGGGCAGCCCGGTACACATTTTCCCACAATCTCTGCTCATTAACATCTAGTTCCCCTATTGTGCAGATTTTTGGCTCTGTTCCATCAGAGCAGAGAAGAAAAATGTTTACAATATGCAAACTTGGNGGGACCTCTAGTACTAATTTTTCCCTGAAACAACTACTGCATATTTCTAAGATTTTAACATTGAGACACAGGCAAGAGAAGTGAAATCCTGCTAAATATTCGTCAGATCACTACAGAACCTTAACACTTAGCCTTAACAAACATCTTTTATGGAGAGAACATTCCTGAAACTGAAAAGCAATATCTAACTCACACAGGAAGTGACCCAGGAACAGGGTTGTGTAAAATGCTTGTCCTACATCAGAACGGTCCTGCAACAAAATTGCCATCCATGTCCCCAGAGACAAATTTAGGGTTCTCCTTGAGACATCGTCCTTGTTGTCCAGAGAAACAGTGTGGCAGCTTCTACAAAAGCTCAAAATTTTCCATTTTAATATAGAAGTAATGAGAAAGCAGAATGATAGATAAGGCCACAAACTGGCACTTGGATCTGATTATACACAAAAACTATAACCCATAAAATTTTCTAATTTTTTTATAACAGAACTAATTACATTGACATGAAGCTGGTATTGAAACAGCAAAACAGATGACATTTCCCCCCCAGTAGAATATTATTGAACGATATCTGCTCTCCTATTATTACCACATATAATTTCTGATCCACAGCAACTAACGGAACTACTTCAGCAAGACCTGTGTTATTAACCATTACCAAATCAAGTCCATTTTTTCACTTTTTATCACAAAGGTTGAAAAGAAAAAGCCCCAAGATTAGGGATAAGATGGTGTGAATTAAAATGGATATAGGCACAGACAGAACACCAGGAAGTTTTAGGGA
>WEIV01010825.1:44254-74416 GCA_013390005.1 Calyptomena viridis | reverse complement strand
AAAAACTTCTGCCAACCAGATGGGGGACAAATTGCTTGCACATAGTTCTGTGCGGTCCTTTGGTGGTTTTAAACAAGGCCAGGCTGAGCAAGCCACTTGTTGGCCTTCAGTTGCCAGGAGACTCCCGAGTCACACTTTATATGCTGCTAACTAAAGGAGATGCGTAAATTGCAGTTCAGTCCTAAAATATAGCTTTGCACATATCTTTGGGTGTGCATCATGGGTTTCCAAGCAAATATCGTTACCTTAGAATGGCATATCAAGCTGAACTTAAGCTAAAAAGTGAAATGAATCAAAGCAAATAAAAAAAATAATCTGAAAAGCTGTAAGGAATAATTTGGAAACACCACTGTTTTCTTACTTTTGAAGTTTTCCTACGAGAGACTGAAGATTACAAGATTTATATACCCTGTAAACTTCAAAAAGTAGTATTAGTGATGTAATCATATCTGATGGCAGTGATTTTACTGAAATTGGGGTATACATCGATGGACATGGCAGTTTCAGTCCTGAAAATCACCTGTTGCACTCTCTCTCTAATGCACATGCACATATTCCTAGTGCTGTCTACATGTAAAATGTTTTAAATAATTTTTCTCCCCTCCTTTTTTTTTAATCTTTGGAAAGTCTTTGTGGTCTGACAGGGAAATACAGAGTTGGAGAATGTAGAGAGAGGAGGAAATTTGTATATGTTCTGTATATAAATAATCAAAAAAGTTCAGATTTCAGCTTGCCTTACCTTGAAAGGAACAATATTTTCTACTTCTTGATTTTGATAACTCAGACCTCCTTTAACATGCTCAACCAACATCACTTTTGAAATTTTAGATTGCACCTTTGTTTTACATGTAAAATCAATGTCAGAAATATGAAATCCCTTCTTTTATAAATATACCTCTCTTATAAGAGGTAACATACCTCTTATGTTCCTATCTCCTGGCTAACTGAATAATTTTCCACTAGCAAGGAAAAAGAGAAGGCTGAAAAGAAACATAAATGATTTATACATTAGAAAGACTTTGAAATAAAACAAACATTTGCCGTATTCAATAATGTTTCTTCAATGTTGCTAGCATAGTCAAATAAGCACAATAGCAGTGAAGCTTTTGGATAAGCAAAGAGACTTTTTTAACACGGAAGAGAAAAACAACTTGTTTACACTTTAGCAGCTGCTTAAAGATAACAAATGAAGATTAAAAAGGCACATACTAACATCAACACAAAATATTCCTCAGGCTTGAATATAAAAAAAATCAGGGCTCTGTTAGCCTTAGACACCAATATTAGATTGAAAGGAAAACCAGTGTTTTCATCTTGCTTTTCTGGACACTGACATTGTTTGCTGAAGAATGTAAAATTCAATCCCCCAGGGAATGCCAGAGGCTTTTTGGCAGGCTCTCTGAAACTCAAGTTGACTCTTTTCTATAATAACTAACATCGAAAGAAAAGGGGGAGAAAAAAGAAGAAAAGGAGGAGAAATTCAATGTTTACATGGCTCTGGCTTCTTGAATCTGAAAAAGTATCAGACTGCAAAGACTGGACCTAATCTAACTTTAGGCAATTGACAGGTGGACTTCAACTACTTCTAATTATTCTAAGTGAGTAGTTAGTTAACTCTTTTTAGAGCAACAATGGGAAAGAATACTCAAGTTTATAAGAAAAGTAGAAACTGTGTTCTCTCATATTTGTACTTGTTCAAGCTCTGTGCCATCTAACAATATCAGCTTTGTGCTTAAAAGGCCCAGTTAACCAGCCTAACACCAGGGTGGGCAGGCATTTTGCTGTGAACGTCCCACCAAACGCTGTTCAACAAATGTTCTCCATTCAAGCTGAACAGACGGAAGAAAAATTACTCTAGGCATAAATTTTATGGATGCTTAGCAATAAGAGTGCTCAGGCTCAAGAGGATAGAGGTTGCTATAAAATTGACTTGCTTGCTTGGGCATGCAAAACAAAACTCTCTTCACCCTAAGGAACTATAGACTAGCAATGCTACTCCCATTTCTTGAGGGCATATGCAGCCTTGTTGGTAATTTTTTGAAGATCTTCTACTGAAGGATATTCCATATCAGTGTCAAAGAAGATTAACAAATCAAAAAAGCTCTGATTGCTCAGCCCTCTCCATAGTTCTTTTTCATGTTTAAAAATGTGAAGGTGTAATTGGCTTTCTCTAACTCAGATCCAACCCAGTGAATGGGAATAGACCTAAACTGATCTGCGGTAATGATATTAATGAAAAGTTTTGTTCACTTGTGATAACTTCCCGATAAATAGATGAGTTTGCCACATGTTATTAACAATTGATAACATGCATCAATGCAAAGGTCTTAGAAACAGGTATGCAAGTACATTAGCTCACTAAATTTTGTATATATGCTTTATAATACTGATATCTGACTTTTTTTTACTTCTTCAGCCTGTGGTCAAGTGATTCTTTTGACTTGCAATGGTGATATAAGGCACAGCTTTTGGGATTACAGGTGGGAAGTTTAAAGCGACCCTGGCAAGGATGCTGGTCAGTTGTATTGTCTAACTAGATCACTAGCTAGATTATGCAGTAAGAATACCCACAAGACATAAATGAAAAAAAAAAAAAAAAACAACAGCTCTCCATGCACAGAATGAGTATCTGAAGTGCTTCTCGGTGAATTTAAAAATTTTAAAAATCTGAGCAATTTTTACACAGAGTCAAATTTTGAACTGGTCAAATTACCTGTAACAGATAGTTTGCTGAAGGGCAGCTTAGAGAGACATAAAACCCAGGTGCAACAGAAGATAGGCTTTTTTTTTTTTTAAGACAGTGTGATTAGCCTTCCAGAATAACCAGTTCCTGAGACACTTTGCTAAAGAAAGATAAAAATTAAAAAAAAAAAAATCCCCCAAACAGTAGAAAAATGGTTGTTTGACTTGCATTTCTTACACTACTCTGAAGCATTTGTTACCTGGAATATATAACACAAGTCATTGTATGTAGCTTCAGCCATCTTTCATGATAATATATGAAAAAAAGAGAAAAAATATACATATATTCTGAAAAGCCATACTAAGTTCATACTTTTGGACTGATGTAGAGATCCTAGTTGTTGGTTTAGCAGCATCTTTCAGCAAATGCAATACAGCAGCATGGACAAGCAACTCAGATAGCAAGAGCACAGTAGTAATCTACAGGAAGAAAGAAAAAATTTTTGCAGATTCTGAGATTACAAGCCTATCAGTTATTCTAAGTACACAGTAAAGGTTACTGCACTAGGGATTCATATATTTATCAGTTAATCTGTCCCAAAGCCATGGAAGGTAATTAATGAAAAAGATAGCCAGGCATGGCTTCAGGCAGTAATTCAATATTATTCTAAATCTCTGCATGAGCAAACCTGTGAACCAAAGAGGAAATGCATACTGTACAAGGACACTTGTGTTCTGAAATGTGATCCCCTGTGGAGTTTTCAGATGAAGCACTTTTCCAGTGATTAACTCAGTACATTTGAATTTCATTATTTAATGTTTTAGGTGACTGGTTATTTGTAGTGCACTGAGAGTAAAACAAGTTTTCCATGAATAAAATCAGAGTAAAAGGCAGACAACAACTAAGCCATCTCAGGTCACTCAAATCCCCATTACTCCTTGCTGGGCTAGTAGGACATTCAGAGTGTGCTCTTATGTTTAGTTTTTTTGGTTTGGTTTTTTTTTTTTTTATAATTATGCCGTATTTTCCTTACATTCTGGTGGCAAAAGATCCATGTTAAGACATACAGAATTTATTTTCCATACTGGTACATTCTTTCCCATAGGGTTCATTAAGAATCAGCAGAGAGAGGTATTTGGGCTTATCAGAATTTTTCAACATGCTCTGCAAACGCTCTGGTTACACCAGCTTTCACAGTGGTACCGCAATCTTCTGCTCCAGTGCCCTGCTTGCCAAGTGCAGCCAGGCAATTGAGCTCTCATCAATTTTATAAAAGATGTGAGCCCTCAAATCCGCCTGGCAGGTGAGGCAAGGGGTATGGTTGGCACACGCTTCCCCAGGACTCGGAGAGAGGCAGAGTGCTATATATCTCTCTGCTGATCTGTTACTAAGCAAGAGTCAACTAAGATAATCTGAAGTGTTCATCAAATTAAAAGATCTCTGCAGAGAAATCCACTGGATGTGTACATTTTTTGCCAAGAAATGATTTGTTCTGCCATACTTCTGGGGAAACAAAATGCCAGTGATGAAAAGGCTGGAAATCCAGCAAAGAAATTAAGATAAGGGTTAGATTAAAAGTGAAATCAAATTTCAGAACTTTGACATTGTCCCTTTACTGCACTATAAGTTTCCCAGCTAAATTCGCTGGGCCCTAGGTTTGGTGGGATACAGGGATACATTCCATCAGAATGTCATTTTACCCTCTAACACAATGTGGTATTTTAAGCCTGTTTGTGTTCTTTTAGTTCAACAGTATTTTCATGGACTGTCTTTCTCTTTTAGAGATCAAAGACAGAATTCGGACTGCACTGACAAACTAAATTCTGGATCACATATGGATATGAAATGGTGTTTCTGTACCATGAAACTTTTTCAGCTTTCAAGCAAAATCTTTTCCTGTTCCCTGTTGGGATGAAAAAAAAAAAAGTTTTATACAAAACCCAAGAACTCAGGGATACATCCATACAGTCCTAGTTAAAAACCTGGTGGTCAGTGCTCTCATCTGTTTGATTTGGACTAAAGACTTGACTAAGTTTCCTTCAGCCGATTGGACATGGGTGAATAAAGGACTACTGAAATCTCCGTTAGCAGAAATTCTTTCCTGGAGCAGAAGAGTCCTGGTAGAAGTCTAATCAAAATTAGGAAATTTGGATAAAAATTTTATTGAAAGAAAAATTCAAGCAGACGAGTCCAGTTTTCATTCCTCTCGCCAGAAGCAAAACACTGACCTTAGATGATGAGAAACTTAAAAACAAAGTAAACCCAAGGAAATCCCACTCAAACCCAGAAAGGCATTAGCTACATGCATTTCTGACTAGTTCTGATATCCTGATATGTGATACCCTTGACTTCCTAGATTAATACATTAAGAGGTAGCAATGGTTCTATTTTCAAATATTATACATAAATACAATGATTTTCTGATTTCGGAGATGAAGTTTTCAAAACATTATCAACTTAGCTAAGGGCTTCCAAAGTTTGGCACTTAATATACTTTAGGCAAAAATGAAAAAAATCTGGCCTTCTAACCTTAACTCCCCAGAAGGTCAGGACTAAAGGAACACCTCTGCTGTACAAAAAGCCTGTACCTGAGGCTGTGGCTGGTTTTGCCACCACTACATGATTGCAGTACAACAGAGATGCCTTTGTTGGATACTGGTACTCAGGCAAATGAAGGTGAGACACCTCTAGATAACAAGGCCCTCACAAGAGACACATCTGTGTGTAATAAGGGGCTACACGGGGACATATTTATATTCTGCACTGCCAATATTATTTCAGGTGACTTGGGAAGTAGCCTATACAAAGGTGCATGCGAGCAATCCTGGTACCTGTGTGAAGCCAAGAGGAAGAATATGCAAAGCGGAGTATGGCAGAGCTGTGCCAAAGCCAGGAGTTCAGGAGGCTTTCTGAACGGAGGTTTCTTACAGTGTTAACAGTGGATTGGGAAAGCTTGTCCAATCTACGTTATACTGGGAGCAGACATCAGCCAGAAGGACTACATGGTGACTTATGGTTGGCAAAAGATATATTTAGGGTGTTGAAGCCTTTGAGATGCTCTGACAGTTACATTTAACTCATTTTTTTTAACCTTTATTTAGACACCATGTATGCAACAAGATATCTATCTTACTTTGAATGAAAGTTATCATATGACAACTAGGAGTCTAAGTCCTCTATGACTTATCCCAGACCTGGAACCACTGACTAGAACCAATATCACTCTGTAACCATCAAACTCTAAATAAGATTCATAACAATCCATGCAGAAAATTCATTTAAAGTACTGCTACAATTTTAATAAAGGTATTGTTTTTTAATAAAAAAAGTTAAATGTCAGAGTGTAACTATTGTGATGACTGTACAGTTTCCACATTATAAATAAAATACATGTGTTTTAGAACAAAAACTAGAACATGCTCCACATATTTCTTCAGTTGTTGCTTAACATATCTGGAATATATTAAAAAGTCATATTGAGTTGTAACTCAAGCAATGCACACATGTCATGAAATACACACTGTTTGTACAAAGGACTAATGTGTAGTCAGGATCACTTTTTCAAAGGCACAGAATCACAGTATGAGTGGCACAGAACCCAGCACAGCCACACAAAATTGTGTGTTTGACTCCTACATTAGGTGAGAATTCCTCTCCTAAATTCAACTTTCTTGGCTGAGTTCTCATTTCAAACATTATCCTTAAAGAGTAAGGATTTCTACAACACAGTTTGCTTTTCCTGTTCTGTTCTAACAGCTTTACTCAACCTGAGGTTAATGATGTAAAACTGGAATGACAAAATTTCTCTAAAATAACGACAGTAAATGTTTCCCTTGTTCATAGGCATTTCATTCACACACTTCCAAGTCAATGACAGGGATTCCACTGATTTTAGCGGTGTCAAGCTCCTACCCATATAAAACACGGGTTTTGACCCTATCTTTTGAATGCATATATATTCTTGTATTTAAGTATTTCTCCATAAATTTTGAAAAACAGGCTGTATCAAACTACAGAAAAATATCTGTATTTATTTCTTTGGAGAAATTTCTTCACTTAGATGCACAGAGCAACACAAAGTCTGTAGGGACTTCCTAATTTGCACGTGGAGATGTTTGTCCTCAAATTCAAATCACAAACTACATCTAAAAGGCAGTGAGATACCAATCTGATCAATCATACCTTGTTTATTTTTAGTGCATCCTGGGAACACGAGTCAGCAACATGTTCCCCTTTGGGCTTTATTCAGCTTCCTCTGAAAAAACAATGAAAGATGCCCAGAGACTTCAGTGGTGAGCTGAATTTGGACATACAGTTTCTGAGATGTAGTTTAGAAGTCAGTGTTTTTATGCTGGGTTTGTTTCTTAAATCTTTATTTGTACTAAAATAAAATCTCACTCACTCTATATATGCATTCAAGCTAAGAACACCAGTGTTCAGTCCTGGGAGATTCTTTTTACTTGGTCAGAATAATCCTCCTACTCACAAATAAAATGCAGTAAAGAATATTCTGATTTTTATAAAGAACAAAGACTAAAACTGCTACAAACTTTGAAGATCTGGTATAAACATTAATTAGTTCCTTTCAACAGTTTTATTACTTCCTTGCTATTTAACAGCAAGTTTCTTTAATAAAGGGAGCAAATATTAAAGTGCTTTTGTAATAACTGAAAACTTTAACATTTAAAGCTGGCAGAAACAATCCATTTTTAATAAGTCTGCCTTGGTAACCTTGTATTTTGACCCAAGGTGAAAGGTGAAGATTAAATCTCTTCCACCTTTCTGAATGCAGCTGCTGTGCACACAGACTTTAATTGATGTGAGACTTAGCTTTGTAACTCAAGACCATCTCCTGCCTGCAGCACTGAAAACGTGCAATTCAAGGCTCAGTTACTGCTGATAGCAGGTCCCTCTCAGCTGACGGTGTGGACAGGAGAATAAAGCCTTTGTCACTATCTATTCTCCATCAGGGTGACTTTTCTCTTCTTCATAACTCCAGTATTCAGGTCAGATCTATAATGGTGGCCTCTCAGCAAGAAATGATATAAAGTAAAGCAAACTGAAAGACGAAGACAAACAACTTATGGGTGAGCAAGATTGTGGTGCTGGAGCAGAGACCCGCCTGACATGCATAAGGCAACATGTGTGTGAGTTTTTGAGGGGAGAAGGGTTTGCAGAGACAAAATTCTCTTTTGCACTTGAGTAAAAAGATATTCCAAATCTGAAAACATTTCTTCTTTATCTCCTTGAGTACAAATACCTGTACATTAGGAATGAAATTGTTGGCCTTAGAATCATAGCAGCTCTATTTAAGTAATTCTTTAGACTATTTAACCATTGCCTAGACTGCTTGAACAATATCAGTACTCTGAGTACTGCCCTAGAAATGCCTCTCTGAAATCAGTGACCAAATCAAGACACAATGGTAGGAACTGACAAAACAGGTAAGACTGCTTGCACCTTTTCTAAACTTAAACTGCACTTACTGGTAGTCAAGAGTAACTGAAAGCATTGGGAGCTATTCAAAACCATTTCAAAACTGTATCTTAAATTTGAATAAACAAGTAAAGACTTGCTGAACTGTGCTTTCTTTTCAGAAGCTTACGATATTGCCCTACACAAGGGTCTAGTCACAAAGCAGCATCTCTAACACATGGCAGCAAAACACACATGCTGAGTTTAGATGTAGGACCAGTATGTCATATACACATTGGACCTATTACTGCAAAATGAAGAGAAATTGGTTTTTTTATGTATACTGCCAATGATGAAAACTGTACAAAACTATTCCCACCATACCACACTAACTTTTTCTATATGAGACTATAATCTTTATATGCACTATATATGCATGATATAAACAATCTGCATTGTTTGCACTTGAAAAAGAAGGAAAGCAAAAAACCCAACCAAATACAACCCCCCAAAAACCAGAGGAGAACCTAAGAACAGCATGTTTTTCCAGTCCAGTTTCCCAAGTCATATCTTTCTGGCAGGTCTACTTATTTTAGAGAAACTTGACTTCTATTGCTTTGTGACTTTAATTCCAGCATTTGGCAAAATTTAGTTTTCTAATTGCTGGCTGAGTTCAGAGGTCCAAATTACAAAAGTGAAGATTTTTCCCCACCGCCTGTCAGGGCCAGGCGACAGTAGTGGGTCTGCTCTGGGGTTTCCACAACACACAACTATATGTGTGACTAGATTGCCTCATGTTTAAAGGCCAGTGCAGTATAAACTATGCTTGAGCTAAGGGAACATTTCTAATGAGTCTCAAACCATTCCAGTAATCCCCTGAGATTCCAGATGATTTCACAGGAGGATCACCAAGTGTGGTTTTTTCTCTTCACCCTGAACAGAGCATTTTAATGTGAGAATTACAGGTATTTTAACATAAATCACTCTCAGATTATGTCTTACTATTCGTTAGCACCTCTACAGAGAAAAAACTGAAGTTCACACCTTTGAGAGCTAAACTCATGAGACAAGAAAATGAAGATGCATAAGGATACTGAGATTTTACTAAACACTGCTAGATCCAGTACCATTTTTAAGGGCTCTAGGCAATTACTTTGGTTGTTCATTTTGCTAATACGTGTATCCTTTTTGAACAGTGGCAGGAGCCATGTCACTTAGGAACCTGAAAGACCTTGGAGAAAGTTCTGTGTGACAGTGGTGGAAAGTGTTCCTAAACCTCATTCCTGTGCAGATGGCAGGTATATACCAGCACCAGTTTGCAGACACAGCTGGAGCCTGGCTTCTCCCTGCTGTCTGCTGCTAGTTAGATGATCATAATTATGACATCAAAGTTATCACTCCATGAAGAGATACAATTTGGATTTTCAAATGCCGTGGCACTTTGTGCACTACAATTATCTCTACAGCCTCCTCAGCTAACTGCCAATCAATACATGATTTAAAGATGCCATAAATCTATTTTCCTTTTTAAGAAAGAAAAATATCTTTCTAAGCAGGTCTCAGAAGACTTATCTTATATGAAATGTAACTTACTGTATGAGTTGATTCCAAATGACTTGCTAATTAAGTACCAAGTCATCTTTTAATAGAAGTAATTACAAAGGGTTCAAGAGACCTTGAATCACATTTTTATTCGCAGCCCGAAATCTGCTATCCTGCTATGTTGTGCAATTGATGATGTACTGTAACTTGGTCTACAGAACCCAGAAATGGAGGTGAAGTGGGAAACAGCACCACTAATCTAGTCCTAAATTATCTTCTGATAATTGCATCAGCCAGTACCTGATTAAAAGAAAGAGGAGGAAAAGATGAAAATAAAATAATGAGGAATAGCTCCTATTTTAATACAAAATCCATTTCATTAAACAGGCCAAGGATGCAAGGGCATTAATACATTATTGTACTGAACCCAGGATCAAAAGACAGCCACTTACAGAGAAAAATAATATACCTATAGGGTAGGGTATAATCCATCTGTCAGAGCAGTTTAGCCACAGACCACTACAGTCCTGCTATGTGGCTCAAACTAGCTTTACTCAAATCAAAAAATCTTTTTCCCTTTTCTTTTCCTACAGATGTAATATGCTACAGGACAGGATTTAGCTCACAAAAGTTCTATGTAATAGAAAAATCAGGAAGAATCAACTCACTCCTTTCTCTCCCATTCCTTACATTACAAGCATCAGCTTCTTGTTTATTTCACAGTACATTATTTTTAGAGAGGAAAAAATGAGAAAACAAAAAAAAGACCCATCATCTTTTTACCACAAAAACATTGATATGAAAATGAGTTTTCTTAATTGCCTATACACCAGAAGGAAAAGCACTACTGGCCAGTGTACTCCTTAACAGCTTATGACCCTTGGCATTACTCAGAACAGGAGATCATACCACCTCCTAGTCGTTTAAGTTACAGCTTACAGACAAGAGTATTTGGACCTTGCTGTTCATACATGTTACCTTTGCAACAGCAAGAACAGGAGATATTGAGAAAACAGGTAGAGTGCCATCTACTCAATTACTTCACCACACTGGCTGGTACAGTCAGTCTTGCAGGCCTTATAGAAGAAGAGACTTCTCCCTTTAGGCTTGAACAATAAACTGGGTGATAAAGACGTTTCAGACAGACAATTCAACCAAGGTGACAGGAAGGCAAGTGTGGAAAAAAATGACAAGGGGAAGGTTAATTATGCATCTTAGGGAGCTGTTATTTGGTTTGATAGGCTAGAAGTAGATTTGAGGTCCTTCCAACTCATTAAACAATGTCTTCCAAGGAGGCCTAATTGAATAAGATTTGAGATTAGTATTGAAGGATCTTCTGGACCTTGCTTCCTCACAGATCCTACAAGGGGTCAAAAGGACTCAAAGGAAGACAGTTGCAATCAAGAGCACTTACTAATGATCAGAATAGCACAAGTAGATCATGAGGCTTTCATGGGATTTACAGGTACCTAAGAAATAAAACTACAAATTTGACTTTATTTTGCAGATTCAAAGTTACTTTTGAGGCAGATAGAAACAATCACATATCCTCTTTTCCCAGGAACAATCATTGGTGAATAAAAAAGAGGGTAATTGTAAAGACCAGATTGTTGTGTGTAAATGTGGCTCTGTAAGATTTAAAATCTCTCAGTTTAACCTAATAAAAAGCACTTCTCAAAAATTTTTAACCCTGAGATAAAACATGTGTAATACAGAATGTGGAAACTTTCAACCAATAAAGCATTAGTAAATCTCTGGTATATCAAATTAATTTGGCTACATAATTATTTGCCATGCAAGACAGTCTGAACTAAACTCTCTTATTCATCTCATAGACCCAGTTCCCAGATTAATTTAAATGCTTGTCTCTCAGTGGGAATTGTCCGTTTAAAGTAGTTTTGAGGGTCTGGGCTACGGCTCTCAGCTCTTCATTGACTCAAAAAATGTGGTGTGGCTGCTTTATGTAGAAAAGGACTTTGACCCAAAACAGCATCTTTGTAAGAGGATTAGAAAAATTCCATTCTTTTAATGACTTGCTAGATGTTTGCTCTCCTTTACTTAATACTCTTTGTCTCTTATTCTTAATTATCAGCATAAACGCTTTAAACTAATGTTGTAAGTAATCTGTCATTTTATCCAAGTTTTTGTTGAATGGTTCTTTTGAAATGATCTGATTATTGATTTCTTTAGAAGACCATTCAGCTAAATTCCCATGCCTGCCCATATAACAGCACTTCTGTTGCTTTTGGGGTTCTGCTGCGAGTCACGGTGATGAGTTTGCCTTATCACTAGCCCAGGGAAATCAGGAACTTCACTGAACAGGAAAAATGTGCTTAGGACTGCCAGAAAATACTGGCACAAAACCTATTTTTTAATGTCATTAATGTTACGTAGCAATTTGTGCAACATTTTTTTTTGTTCCAAACACTAATATTTTAAGAATGCCTTGACAGAGATGGAAATTTTTACCCAAAAATCTTGTATACCAATCAACTAAGTAATTTAAAACTAGTATTGGACATCAGCACCTAACATAGCTCCTCAAAAATCCTGTCTAGGGACTAAATTTCACCCCACTAATATAGTCCTATGTTACAGGATAGTGTGTGATAACAGGTCTTTTAAAACAGCCAAGATATATTTTGTAATTTAGAAAATTACTCTGACAAACCATTTGTCAGTTTAATGAAAATCTGAAACTACAGGTTTGCATAATAGAATTAATTGTAATGGCTCTGCTGGAATTATTTCTTTCAGATGGGTTATTTGAAGGATTGAAAGAAAGATTTCACAGCTGAAAGAAAGAAAGGATTTATCCTAAGACCCATGTAAGCAAAACACGTTTAAATTTCATAATACAGTGCCTTTGACTCTGTGGGACTATTGTTTTCACATGTCTTGAGATGCAGGAGATATTTCTATTCACAAGTGCATTCAAGAATAATTTGAAAGAATTCAGTGCCCTCCTAATGCAGGTGTTCATCACCCACAGATGGCAAAGAAGTAAGTGCATTTACTTATTAAATTGTGACCTTACAGAGTTACAAAGAATTACACAGGGTTGTATAACATCTCTGCCAAGATGGAGTTATAAAGGGAAAACCTAATTCTTAGACAGAGGAAAGATTTGGGCTTAAAAAGATGAGATGGATGCAAAAAATTATAAAAAAATATGTAGCTCAGATTGACAACATGCTCACCCAGGAAGCTGCAGGGAATCATCAGCCTCTCAATTCAAAATATCATTTCACAACAGGGGTGGTGACCTTTTGGGAGAAAATAAGTCTGATAAATCCCCTGTGCAAGTTTGCTGCAGAGGTCCTCAAACAGCATCCTTATAGCAGCATCTTACAGCCTTCATCACTCAATATTAACTTCAGAGCACATTGTGTGTGTGTACAGTGGACAGGGATGGATAATACTTTGGTTTGGGGCTCTCCCTACCCGTGTGATTATTCCCCTTCGGTCCTCCAAATAGGTCATTTCTATTCCTCATTTCATTTCTTTCTCTCCAACTGGAATGAACTTTATTAGCCATTTGGTGGGGAACAACAACATTTTCCGTTCTTATGATTTCATCCTAGTAGCCATCCCACCACATCCCAGCACCAGGGCCATATTAACACCAGGCTGCAGAAAATGTTATGAAGTAAACATTATTATGAAGTAGAAAAACAGATGAGTTCAATTCCATATGGCTTCTGCTCTCACCAGCAACTTCTTGGCCGGTAAATTGTGCCCGTGACTGGAGAGCAGCACTTAACAGACAGGAACAAATTACATGGACACAGATGCAACAGCAGATCTGATGCACTAAGGAAAGAAGCAGGTGGGGTGAAGGTCCCAAAGCTCTGACCAAAATTGCAACAAATAAACAGCAACAGTAGGTAGAGTGAGTGACATGTGTAAAGGGCGAGAGGCAGCGCAGTTTGACATCTTTGCCATAAGGGCTAGCTGGGCCAAGTGACAGCTCATATCCTGGCCTCTCACAGCTGCAGTTACCATATTGTACCCATTCTTTCCCTAAAATACTGCTGAGTATTCAATATGCAAACACTGCCATTTGAATTCATGGCAAGAAGTACTTTTTATTGCATGGACTACCAAAAGATATTTAAACACAAATTCTGTTACTGCTATGGGACTAATTCCCTACACCTTATTTTGAAACTTTTTCCATGTTTACACTTTGATTGTATTACACAAATACATTTTTCAGGATATGCAGTGTTGCTCTTTGTCCTGTTGTAATGAAAGTGCCAATGTGTAAACTAAGGTGTTTACTTGCCTTATGTTGCTTAGGCTATAATTTTCTCAGGGGAAAAAAAAAAAGAAAGAAAAGAAAAAAAAGACAAGAAAAAAAAAGATTAAACCACATTTCTGAACTAGAAGTCTAAAGTGTTATTATGGTCATAGCCATAGCAACACTAGAAATGTATGAGAAATATGAGAAATGTAGCCACCTCCATTGTATGATTTAAAATAAAAACATAATTATCATTGTCTTTTGGTAGCTAGGTAGAAAATTATGCATTGCATTTGTGCCACTTGTAATTCTACACAATTTGTTCCAAATCTGTTATTTGACAAGTGGAGGAAAGCACAACCAGTGGCTGGTATGCAAGGGAGTGTCTTGGGAACTGCCATAAGGTAAATAGATGTTTGTGAATCTCTAGCCCCAAAGGCCAAACTACAGAAGCTGAGCAGTGTTAAATATAGAGTACTTGCCAACCTGCGAGCCACCTGCAACTTCCTCTCTCAAGCAAACAGCAATGCTCAGCAAACCTCAGCTGCATAGAAAGTATATTTATGCCCAACATGTTTTCCCAGAAGAGTGCAAAATACTGACTTGAAGCAGCATTACAATGAAGCGATGATAATAATAGGACATTATCCTCCTTAGCACAGTTTTGCAGCTAGGGATCCAATTTTTGGTTCAGCTGCCTTCTATAGGAAAAAAAGGCTGCCTCTTAGATTACAATTTACCCTGTATTACTTTGTTTATAACATTTCTTCACCCTCCATGCCACCCAGAGTGAAAGAGAGTTCATGACACTTTTGATGTGTATTTTACAAAGAGCGCATTTTAAATAAGCTGGGGAGGTTAACTCAAAATCCTTTAATCCCAGCATATATCTTTGTTAAGGAAACATAGACCAAACCATTGAAATCCCTGGCCAGAAAGCAGGTCTGAGTAAATCCCACACCCTGAAAAAACAAAAAAGCCCTCTCAGACCAAATTCAGTGATGTACATTCAGATTCTTTCTGCAAAGAAAAACTCGGTAGTGACCAAGGGGAAAGTGCCTCTGCCAACAGAGGCTGTGGCTCTTTTCTCCTGGCAGCAGCCTGGCGTAAAAGAAAAGGATGCTATGCCCTCACAGGTCTGTAAAGCTTTGTGGGTGTCTTGGATGACCATTTGCCTTCCTTCTGCCCCCAACATGCTCGCAGCATGCTGCTTGGCAGAGGAGGACATGGGACCTTGAAAGTGGCACAAGGTCTGACAGTGGAGCATTCCATACCTATCAGACAGCTCTCTGACAGGAAAACTTGCAAAGATACACAGGTATCTTTGATCAGGACTGACTGAAATTAGTTGGCCCTGTTTCTTTGTAATATAACGTTTTTTCACTTGGTTAAAGGACACCAACATTTATGTATGTAAGTAGGTGCTGCCCCAGGTTGATGTCTACCC
The DNA here is from genome assembly GCA_013390005.1 of Calyptomena viridis. Taxonomy (NCBI): domain Eukaryota; kingdom Metazoa; phylum Chordata; class Aves; order Passeriformes; family Eurylaimidae; genus Calyptomena; species Calyptomena viridis. Next base: position 59,083 of record WEIV01010825.1, on the reverse strand, counting down.
TAAGCTCTGAAGAAACAACCCATTTTAGTTACAAATGACCTCCCTTACCTTCACTGACAGCTTCTTTTCATTAAGTGAAAATGACTGGGCTAATGGGCTGTCCTACCTGGCACTGTTGTATCTCTGCCTCAAGGATTTTTAGAGTCACTACACACTCTGGTCCAGCTAAAATGCTCCCTCAGACCTTTTGAAATCTCAGTATTTCCTCCTGTATTTGCCTCTGTTTTGGAACCATCAGTCCCAGGGAAGAGCAGGGCATTACTGCACAGCAAGTGGAAATACTTTGAGTCTCTAATTTAGTTATTCCACAATATTTCTGTTCTAATAAAGCTCCATAAAGACTGAAACTAGTAACAGACAATGCATGTGAATAAATACCTGCTCATACAAAGGACTACATAAATTTATGTTTAGCTTTGAAAAAAAAGGAATGTCTTCTCTGTTTGACAAAAAGGAAAACAAACTGGCTTGGGGGAAATGGAGAAGAAGAGAGTTTTTGGTTATTTTTAACTAAATCCTAAAAAATTTCAACAAAATTATCACCTTACTCATAGTAATGTTTGTTTTCCATAAAATGCTACAAAACCAGTTTTGCTATAGATTTGTAATTTTTTTCCCCTCACACGAGCTTGCTCATTTTTCTCCAAACTAGTGAAAAGACACATAGATTAAAGTAAATACAAATCAGAACCCAGAACTGGATCTAGTCATCCAGCACAACCAAACTAACATTTCATAAGGAGGTTTTTCAGTCATTATTAAAAATATCATTTTTTAAGCAGTATCATTTTTTTGTGTTCTTGTATATCAACCTGAAAAAGACATTGGAGAAAGCAGTAAATACCTTCAGCAGTATATAAAGTATGATAAAATATCTGGTAGAGGAATTTATCAACTTTTTGAATGCTTTTTGGAAAGTCAGTTATGCTAAAGTAAACTGCAGTCTCTACAGGCTAAAAAATTCGAAGTCCTAGAAATATGTGCTGATAGGTGAGCCCTTATCCTCTGCTCTGAGTTTGGTAATTTTTCCCACCACAAATGATATACTGTCAAAATAATATAATAAATTTTCAACACATCTTTTGTGAATTGCTGGTTCAACCTTTGATTAATTAAAACGTTTTAGCCATCCAATTTATATTTCACTGGAAATGCAGCTGGCTCTTTTTACATTTTGTTTCTCCTATGAAGTGTCACTATTTTGCTGTGACTTCAGGATGAAATTTCTAATGAGTTTTGCCTTCCAGTAACTTTATATTATCATGATTTTGTGGTTTTTCCAGAACTGATGGAAAGCGTTTACAGTGAAGAAATACTACCCACCTAAAGTAGCTTTTTCTGTCTGGAAGTTGCACACTTCATCACGTTACACACAATCCCCAAGGTTAGCAAGGACCAGACTCCTTCCTTGTAAGAGCCAGGAAACCCAGGAACAGCTCAGAGTGATGATTCCTGGCATGTTGTCCTTCTACCAGGTGTGCAGCAGGGAAAAAGGCCATAACAACTTTCTCAGGGTTGCAGGTTTCTTGCTGCCATTTGCCAGACACATTTACTAATGGCATCACAGTTTCTCCCATAAACTGAATTAACCTGCCTGAAATGTAGCTTACAGGAAGGGCTCAGAAATACCAAACACCAGATACATACAGTGAGGCAGAGGACTTCAGTTTCAAAATGCAGCAATTACAACAAATATGGTCCCCCAAAATCTCAGCTAGAATAAGACCTTTCATTCCCCTCCCTTCTCAGTCCCTGCTCAACCAGTACCAGAACACATACTTAGGGAAAAGCGAGTAAAACCAAAAGACCAGAAGCCCCAGGCAGCCTTATTTAGAGAGCTGTTCTTCCCTGCTGCCTTCCAGTTTTAGGAAAGGAACACAGTGGTGAAACTACGTTGAGGATTTTTGAACCCACATCTAAAACAGTTGAAGGAGCCACATAAGGCAGGATTATCCAGGAAGGAGGAGCAGAGGTAAGGAACAGACTATGTAATTTTAATATTTCCATGGTTAAGACAGCCACTTCTATGAAACTGGAATTAATTTCCTCTGATACAGCATCACTGGAGGATGGCTTTCTGATATGTTGGGATGGCTTAAAAAGACTGATAACAGAATTGAAATGATCTGCATTTGTTGCCATAGCACCTGAATATTTTCTGTATTTGCAGCCATGCCATGGTCTAGGCTGCAGATGTTCCCGGTCTGTTGACCTGTTCTAGGTCACATAAGTCTTTATGTGCATTGGACACCACTGTCCATACATCACAGAGGAGCTGAGCAAATCCTGCTGGAAATGGGCCTTCACAATATCTGGCTAGTGCCACACAACACCTGAAACACTGAATCAAATGTACATCCTCTATCCAACAATGAAGAAACACACCCCCGGTTTCAGATAGTACTTGTGGTTCAATAAGCCTCTTTTTGTAGGAAAGAAAAAGTTCTCAAAAGTCAAATATCCAAGAATGAACCTGAAGCTTTCAAAACAGCACTCACCAGGAGCATTTGCTTTTCTTCATTACTAATGTGCCCGCATTTTCAACTGGAGGTCTGTGTGTGGCCTTCATCTAAGCTCTGCTTTAAGGATGCAAATAGAATTTTAAATATTTGTTAGTTAAGGGTCCCCACTGTCTTTTAAAAATATAAATACACATATCCTCTGCAGAAAAATGACAGATTCATGTTTGCATCAATGATTTTCCTTCTTGACACACCCCCTCCCCACCATAAACACTCTCCAAGGATTTTCCCTGCTCCTGGCATGCATATGAATCTCCTATTAGTGTCAGTGAGAGTTATGTCTGCATATTGCAAGAATAGATACCTAAATAATTCATTAGACTCTACACACAAGTATGTTTACCTTAATGAACAGTTACTATCAACATTTGTGCAAAGGTCCATTTCTAAATATTTTTAGAAACTAACCAACTGTTTCAGTTATTAAGACTCTGCTTACAGTGCAAGTGATTTAAAGCAGAGTAGTGTGGGCAGCACAGATTCGTGAAGATTTTCTACAACAGCATCAGTTACTGATGCTGACACAGGAGAAATATGGGGAAAAGGCAATCAATGAGGCTCCATTTTTGACTTGACTTAATTCATTAATATTTGAAAACAAGTAAGACTGGTTTGCCCCAGGGATTGGTAATAGGATACAAGCCTTTCACCTCTAGGTCAGCAGTTCAAAGCCAACTTTGGGCAGTACTGACTGAAAGTCATTACTATCTATCCGAACACTCTTCAAGAGTATATGTAAAATAAGTTGGTGGTCTCTATTTATTTCCTAATGGCTAAGGCCCTGATTCAGCAAAGCTCTTAAGCATGTACCTAATGAGAAGCAGATGTTCAAATCCTTTTGAATCTGAACATCTGATTACAGTTAAGCACGTTCTGAACAGCCTCACCAGCATGGCAGGCTGAAGCATACACAGAGGAAGGTTTGCTAAATTAGAGCCTCAGTGTGCTGGCTTGTCAGTTGTTTGTGCACACACAAACAGAGGGTACAAGCAAGCAAGGCCATTTCCTCTTCTCCCAAATAATATTACCCACATGCTGGCACTGTGTGCTAATGATGACACAGGCATAAGAATGAGACTATCAGCTGTAGAAGAGTTCTGCCTTACATTCACCCGTACTAATGAGACCAGGTGGAGAAAAAATGTTTGCACTGCCATAATAAAGCAGAATATAAGGCCACAGGACTGTATTTTCTTTCTTGCTCACCAGCCCATCAGCTTTCATGAGCATGGAATGTTCTTTAATAAGGAGTGGAATAGAAACATGGTATTTGCATAGCCTTTCTTGTGCTTATTCATGCATGTGCTGTGCTAAAAAATGGGTACATATTTGAATCCTGTCTGGAAAAAGACAAGTCACATAGCCCAACCACATTCAGTATTTATCTAAAGGTAAAGACCATTTCTCATAAGTTAAGGCTTTAAGGGGGGAAGTTATTTGGGAATTTAATGATTTGAGTACTTATTTGTATTTGAAATTTATTAGGACTGGCATATGAGTAGAAGTTTTTAAACACTCCTGTTGAAGCCGTCATCTCTCCAGCTAGATTAAATACCTTCTAAGATTACCACTGGATCAGATTTGTTTTGCTTCTTTTAAAGAGAACTGTATTCTGGGACTTTTCTGTGGTGTTGCTGCTTATTGTCTTGCACGATCAAGGTCAACTGCTGTGAAACTACAGCTAGTGTTTCAAACCACAGCAGGCTGAGAAAACTGCCATTTTAATACCATGACTGTGATGTTAGTAAGACAAGTAGAATTTCATCAGTTACAAGTCCTACTCCCTGTCCCTAAAGACCTCTGCAATAGTATTAGCTGTATAGACCAGTAAAAGTCCTCTCACAAAGAATTGATAGTCCCACTACTGCTGTACTTCAACTGAAATCAATGGAGTGAATTATACCATGGAACTGAGATCAACATCTAGAGTGGCATTTGGTAAATCTTCTGGCAGGTTTTCTCTTGAATTACAAAAAGATAGCCAGAGATCAAATTGGTTCATAATTAAATGATCACACTCAATTTTCTGCAGCTTAAGCAACAGTTTTCCAAGTATATAATCTCAGAAGAATTCTATCTCATAGCATCTTGGGTAAGGCTTTATTAAACATCCTTTACTAAAATGCATGAAACCGCTGATCTCTACTAAATTTACCCGTTGCTAGTGGAAAATCAACATAAAAAGTCATAATAATCATATGTTTGGCACGACTATGAATTCCTCAGCCTGCAGGAATTCTCAGAAAACACTTCCTAGAGCATGAATGCTCACTCTTCTTCTGGATCAATCCAAAAAGGCTATTCCAGAAACTCCTTCTTCACTCGGTAACAGAATGCTCCATGCTGATCTCAGTTTTGGGACTCTTCGATGCTTCGTTAAGGCTCTCCAAGACAAGATCTGAGATCTTGTGTTTGAAATGAATGCACTGAATTCATCTACTTCTTTCTTTAATTGTAAAGTACCTACAGTTTTGATTATTATAACTATATAACCATACAAACATGGTAATTCCAAATTCTGAATTATTTCAAAACAATTTACATTGGCTGGTTTTTGATGGTCTCAGATTAATAAGTTTTTTGTTTTTGCAGCTTGTGATCAACCCCTGACCTCCATAAGAGACTAACACCGCATTTAAGTAAAATCCAAAATAGGTGCCTGCCACTCTGACTGAACTGGGAAACAAATCACTATTCAACCAAGCAATGCTATGATTTTTCTTACATTTTCACAGTTCTGTGCTGGGAGAGCTCCATAACTTTGTGAAAGGAGTCCATGTTTATTTGAAATGTTATTGCTGTACTCTTAGGCCAAAGCTCTGCTCCTGCTCTTTTATTCCGGGAACATTTTTTTTGTATTAGTCATAGTAGTCACAGGAAATTACAAGTACCACCAAGACACAATGATGATAAATAAAGGTTTGGAGCTGTCTTTCCCGTTTATGGGAGAGCTTTATCTACTATGACACTAACCACTAGGTGAATCAGCTTCATTCCAGTCCTCTAGTCCTTTATTGTATACTCAACTTTGCTGACAAAAAGAGGAGGTCCTGGTTCATTATTTTAAAATGCTGTGATCGTAACTCAAAGTAGAAAAAACCCCACAATGTTAGGTGCCAGATGAAAGAAACACCTGCTTTTCATTTTCCTGTAGTGTTTAAATGAAGCAAATTAGATAACCTAATTGAGGACAAAACTTTAAATCCTGGTTAGAAATCGGAGCCATGTTACACTGCCTCTGACTGACAAGCAGGGTGAATGCACATTTGATTCAATTTAATTTTTGGTCATTCCTAATTAAGTTTAAGAACTTGAATGGAAAGTATGCTATTACCTGTTATGGGCCCACGATAGAATTTCTAGTGTCTCACTGCAGCTGTATTGTACCAATATGTTTTTATTACTTGTATAACAGAACCACCCCTTAGACTAGATGAGGGACTTACTGGATAAGGTGTTCTACTTGAAGGTCTGTGTAGTACAGTGTAGTCCCGCAAAAGACATTCAAGCAGACTGGGAAAGGCACGGCCTTGGAATGGCAACACAGTTTGGGCTAACCAGCCACGATGAGAAATAGCATGCACTACTGTGATTCGACAACACAGACTAGCAGCTTCTGGCAGGCAAACAGGCTCCCCAGGAACAAGCTTAGTTTGTCTACACAGCTCTACACTGTGCCATGTAGGCAGCCTTCAGTAAGATATGAGCAAGACCCTTGCCTCAGGGAACTCCAGCATCCTTAAACACTTACAATTGTCTAACAATGCCAAAATACCTCCGAGATCTCAGCTTTTAAAACATGAACAAATAAGACAGATAAAGCCCAAGACGAAAATACAAACACAGGAGCCAAGACCCTGCAGAACAAAAGAGCCACATTTCCATGACTTCCAAGCTAGTAAATGAACCACTGGAGCAATCCATGTCTGCTGGTATTTCCTCTGAACTCCATCCTGTCCCTGTGCAAAAGCTGGTCAGTAGGCTGGAAGCAGGGAGAAGTTGTATGCAGGAACCTCCTCGACCTGTGCAACAACACTGCGTGTCCTCTACAGTTGGCCACAGCACTTCTAGAATCACAGCAGTGCCATCACAGCCACCAAGGAATTAACATGGTAGTCAGACCACTTGTCTCCCCAGCAGTTTACCCCCCACAAGCCTGCGGTCCCCATGGCTCTGGGATTGGTACTGTGGTAGAGACAGGCAGGGAGGCTGCTGAAGCCCTGCAGAGCCACACACTGACCCACTTTGTCGGCAAGGCAAGAGAAAGGGGCAGACTGAAGCACAGCACCATGGATTTGTGGAAACCTCACAGAAACCTCTTGTGAAATATAGCTTGCTACACAATTATCAGGGGTTGGATGCTGCACAGTGATAAAATTACAATTTATAGGCTAATCCTTTACTGTTCAGTGATGTGGTTTCATGATGTCCATATTTTCCTTTCTGCTAAGTGGGGATGGGGGGATAAAAACTGCTTTTACTTCCGAGATGTGCATTTTTCATGTTTTGAGGGTAAATTTCCAACTAAAAAAAATGTATGTACATCAGTAGTTCTCCTCCCCCTTCATGAAATTTGGATCATCTTCAAATTTATAACGAAATGTGGAAAATATTTAAATGTGAACAGTTTTGCCTTTCATTAGGAATATCTTGAATGACATTAGCTGGGAATAACACAGGTCTGTATATTTTTCTTGGAAATCAAAATTCATTTACTACAGACCTTTGAAGACAACACCTGTGCACTCTCTCATCTCACTCCTTTCCTTCAGCATCAGCCAAAAGTCTACAGACCCCAAATTCTTATGTTGGATGTTTTCAGCAAGGTTTTTGACCTGCTTAGAGAGGGACTCCCCTTCTGAAATATCTTTTTGGGATCCATGGAGGGTTGGCTAGCATGCAGGAAACTCCAGCCAATGTGTTAAAAAAACATTAAGCCAATCCTGCAAGGACAGAATTGTTCTCTGATAAGAACCTATTTTATTAAACAGAAAGGCAATTATGTAAAAGATACTGTCTATGCAAGTTTTCCATTTGAACACCTAAGCACTTTAACCAAAAATTTTACAAATGGGCACTTGTCACTTAAGCTGACTGCCAGGGCTTGGAAAGAAATTTCTACTTATTTTTTTCTGTCAATCTTATCTGCAAACAGAGCATGGAGAAAACATATCTATAAAGGTTTTAATTCAAAGCTCTTGCCTTCCTCTTGACAGTTGGATCACATTTACTAATAAACCAGACTGGATGCACAGTGATTACCAGTACTGTGAATCAGAGTTACCATATGTGCCCATAAACTCCAATTTTTCTGTCATTTGAAATTAATGGTGAAGAATGGTAAGTTCATTAAACAAAAGACATTAAACTCTAAAAAATCACCCCATGGAAACACAGCATCAGATTTCATTTTCTAGAATTCTCAGAAATCAATGACAACTTACTTGGACACATTAACAAATTCAAAGAATCTCACCAGGCTTACTTTGTGTTCTACACTATCAGAAATCTCTACATAGACCAGCTCTGGGGCTGAAATCAGCTCAAAGGATACAAGAAGGTATGATTATATAAGATTTCTAATTCAACTTTGAAGATTCAATAGGGATCTGATCCAAAGCCTACTTAAGTAAATGGAAAAAAATAGTCTTATATCTTAGTTTAGACTTATCCAGTTTGGATACAGTTCAGAGAAGTACTTGAACTTGGCAGCTGATGTAAACTAAACACATTAACCTATCATTAGAAAGAAAAGGTGCCAGAATACATCTATATAAGGACAAATCTGTGAAGTATTGTTTTATGGTCTGTCTAGCCATTCCAGGTTTCCAACACCTTAACAGAGAGGTAAACCAATCTTTTGGTCTATTCAGTAATGTGGAGTTCTTACAGTGGCAATTAAAATCTGCATAAATATCTGATCCTACCCTTTTGTTAGTTGTTGCCACAGATAAATACAAGTCAGCACTAAGACTTTTTGTGAAATAAGTGATGCTCCCAACATTACTTTCCTTTAACCGCTACTCTGACACTTCTCTTCTGTTTGTAAAGGAACCAAGAACTTACCACATTAATGAGATAAAACTCCATGAAATCATTCATAGCTTACTTGAATATTTGTACTTTAGTGGCAAAGTATAACAGAAAAATTACTCTTAAAGCATAGCACAGTATTAATTGCTAATTAGTTTACCATTATGACTGGAATGCCTTCTAGCATTCTAAGTCAGTTTTAATCCATATAAACAGCTAAGGAATGCTCTCTCTCTTAAAACATGCAATTATGGGGGATTATGTTACACCTCCAGCATTTTGGCAAAAGCTTGTAATGGCAAAAGATATAAAGTAATATCAGTCTTCTTGTGATTTCATACAAATGGAAAAAAAATAAGGCTTATTATCACTACAGCACATTTCCTGTTTAGTGGCTCCCATTTTATTTTTAGATTCAGAGATACAGGCTTTATGTCACACACAAATTTTTCCATCTACATTCTCTTTTGCTTATGTCACTCCTGAAACAGAATTTAACAGAGTTGGAATTTATTCTTAAATTTTCTAAGACAATTCCTCTACATCACTGCCATACATGCTACTCTTCTTTAGATAATGTTACAGTTAAAAAAGAAAACCCAAACAAACCACCAACACAGACCTCTGGTTTTGCCAAGAATTAAGTGGCTGTTACGTGCATTTTTTGCTGGCTAAAGGAGAGCAGATTTAAGTACCAATCATGCTTACAAGCACCATGGTTCTTTCACACTGAGCTCCATTTAAGTCAACATAGCTAACTCATGGGCATTCACCTTCTTTTTGAAGAGACACAGTGGTCTGAAGCATTTATGGTGCAGGGTCTCAGGCACAGAGGTATAAGAGAGCAGGAGAATGACTAACTTCATCTTCCTTTCTCAAAAGAACTTACTGGCTTGAGACAGGAGAGATCTGCTCAAATATCTGAAATTTTTAAACCCTGGGCAACTCTCTGACTTCCCACAACTGTGGGACACTCAAAAGTGGGCACTCCACAAGAGTGAGATGGACAGGGAGAGTGGCCACTGGGGAATGGCAGAAATGAGAACTCCCTGTCCCTCTTATCCTACATCATTCATCCCTCTCCTTTGAGATTTGTAACGATGCAATTTCCCTTCAGTTCAAGCCCTAGATTTGTCTCAATTCAAGTCGTGGATTTACCTAAGCAGATGGTGAATCCAGGAGTTAATGACCCTGCTGATAGCCTACCTCTGCCTTTGGCTGGTGGCTGCCTCTACCTCCCAGTTGTACTCTGCAGCACTCAGTTCTTTGCCCATATGCACGCTTTCCTTGCACACCTGGAGCTATGCAACATTTCACCATTTCCCACCCTGCCCAGGGCTCACATTATTTCTTTACTCTGCTTCTTGTCTGTAGCAAACAACCCGAGTTGTTCCCCAAAAAGCAACAACGCCATTTTCAGAGAGATATAGTCTTAGCCCATGTTGGTCCCAAAAGGCTCTACTGTTCTTCGATGGTTGCCAACTGCTCCTGTGGGCCCACAGAAGCATCCCTTCACTTCCTGGTTGCCTTTGGACTTTCTTGGAATTAAGTGATAAACTTGATTACCCTTCTGCCCAGACAACCCTCAGAATTCTCCTTGACTTTACAAATGAAAGCCTTGATTTTCAGCATTCACAGCTGGATCATGGCTTTTGCCATGATTCCTCTATATTTTTAAGCCCTTTAGAAAGGGCACATTTGACAAGATATGTCAATATTTTGCAATAAATGGATACAGTCATCTTTTCCTATGATTTGAGCAGGGAACGAGAATAGCTTTTCTGAATTTTTAGGCCCTGTTCTCTTTTTTCACTTTAACTGAGGCCATGAAAAACTTCCAGATTGACGCCTTGAAATGGATTTCTAGTGGACATGTTTTTAAAACCAAGTCTTTTGTACTTTGGCAATACACTGTCATTTTCACTTAATTTTCCTGACAACCTGCCAACAGACCCAAAATTCTGTTTAGCAAATGTGAATTAAAATGCACCTTTCTCATCTGAAGAAATAACATCTGCTACTCTAAAGATAACAAGTTATTTCTCATGGGAATAAGATATTAAACATCTGAATCTTGTTTGTTGTCATCAACACCTGGAAAAATAACAGTAAACTTATTTGGAAAAAAAGGTTGTTTTAGAAGTACACACCATAAGAAAAGTAAGATCTTGCCCTCCCTGCTCTGCTTGGCACAGAAATTTTGATACTGAATCTTTAAGTAGTTCCAGTATCAAACATGATGAATTTGATTCCACGTGTAAGAAATTTCCTTTATCCTATGAGTAATTCCAGCTTCTCTTTGGAACAGAGCTTTACTGATTTCAAAGCTTTTTGTTTTGTAAACAAGCTCATCATTTATCTGTGGAAAATTGTCACCTTACAAGCAGATATTGCAAGGACTGCCTGCCAGATGACTTATATCCCAAAATAAAAATTACAATAGTTTAGGGGATACTTTTTTTTAAAATCGATTAAGTTAAACTTGAAAAAAATCCTTACAATCTAAATCAATAGAGATTTATTGCAAGTCTGTGAATTTAGTTGGAAAGAATTTCTTTAAGCATTTGGCAGATTAAATTTCTCAATATCAACAAACCTTTAATGTCACTTAAGTCCTGGAAATAGGGTTTGTTTGTCTTATGGAGGAATAAAGCTCTCTCCTGAGCACTGGATTTCATTCTTTGTCACACTGGTGTCTTATGCAGTACTGAATGGATAACAAGGCACGCATTTAATACATAAAAATCAGAGTCATAAGACACTGAAAGTTAATTATTATGTAGCAGAGTTTAAGGGTCAGGATTAGCAGGCTAAGATTACTTGTCAGTAGGAGTAAAAAGACCAGGGAAGAAGAGGTCCATCACAGTGAGGTAATAAAAGAGGACATTAAAAAGACATTTGTGGAGACTATGCTCTAATTTTTGTTTTGTTTTTGGTTTGTTTTGTTACTGAAGTTTTTTGTTTGTTTTCGTTTGGTTTTGGTTTTTTGTTATTTTGTTTTTGGGTTTTTTTGTTTTGTTTTCGGGTTTTTTGTTTGTTGATTTTTTTTTTTGGTGTGAGGGCTTTTTTAGGGAAAAATATGCATTTGAAAACTGGTCCCAGGTATCTAAAAATCAAAGGAAGTTATCTGATTTTCGAACTTTAAACTTTGTGTTCTTGAACTTGAAAGCTTCAGCTTTGTATAATTTTCTTTTTCTGGCTTTGGTGAAGCACACTTTTCCTCTCATATTATTTCCCTTCCAGCCTTGTGCTATGAAAGGAAAAACTTTATGGAAAGAACATAGTGCCTTGATTTTCCCTATATAATACAAATTGAAGAAAAAAAACTGGAACAGGCAGAGCAGCACTTGGGACTAAATATGTATTAAATACATGCTACAATGAGAAACAGACTCTACCAACTATAGTCTGAAGTGACATATCATTTTCAGATATATTCCACTTCCGTGTCATTTTAGCAGCATTTACCATATGAATTGCTAAAAATTAGATTTGTCTGGCAAAGAAAAAAAGTACAGGAGAAAGGTATTTGTCTTGGCTTATCCAGAAACCTTCAGCTGTTTGTATTCAGGGAGTAGAACTATTTAATATGGGCCTGGTCCTTGGGACTGTTCTCAGTTTTACATTCACTCCTGACTGTGGAAGACTTTTCAGTTGACTTCAGTGGATACTTTTAAATTTAACTGAGAGCCAGCACAGAAAATTCTTCTGCACATGATTACTGCTAGTAATCAACCTCCTTAAAGTTAATGAGAATATATACTTGAATTGTCTTAACTGTTCTTGGTAAACTCGAACAAAATTATTAACCATGAGGTCACGAACCTTTGATAATTTATCAAAGAGGAAAAATGTATCCTTCAGAAACCTTCACAGACAATTAAAAATCCTTAAAAAAAAAAAAAATCTTTTCTCCTTCGTCTCCAAAACAAATAAAATGTAACTGGCTATATACTGGATACCTAAAATGGCTGTCATGGTGCCCTTGGGATGCAGAGGACCAATGACAGTCTTAAAAAATAAAACTCCCTTGAATATGTAAGATATGCAGAATTTCTGTGATTTGTTGCAATTTTGTCAAACTGTTCTCTAAAGTGCACATATGCTGCTATTCCTATTCCTAGCCTTTGTGGTTAGATTGCTACTAGCCAAGTTTCCAAAATAAAATATGAAGTTCCTACAACAGACAAAATTGTCTGGTAACACAGTCCAGTATAGAGAGATTAGACGTGTCAGTAAATAAAATAATAGATTACTTATTAGTTACAGGATGGCTGAAGCCAAGCCCAGGAGGTGGGTAGGATCAGCATACTGCTGCCAGACACTGTTAAGCCAGCATAGAGTGCTAAGTAGGGCAACAGCAACTGAAATCAAAGGTTCACAAATTGGCAGGACACATTCTTTTGTTGCACAGTCACTGGTTTTCGAAGGGTGAAATCCAAGCTGTGTTGAAGTCACTAGGAAAAGTCTCTGTGAGCCAGGACTTCACCTTAATAGAAAGTAATTAACCTCACTATTCCTGCCGAGAGTTTGGGTCTGTGAGCACCAACCCATTAAGCCCTGAAACTTTCCTGTACTACAAGAGCAGCCGTTGCAAAAACGTGAAGAGAACGGCAGGAAGAAAGGTTGCCCTGGCGATGTTTGGGCACTCTGGCGGTTGCATGATTATATAGGAGAGCGTCTCCTTTTCCAAGCCAATATCAATGATAATCAGCAATGACGTGAAAAGAGATGCTGAAAAATTACAGGATGGCATTTCAAATACAGTTTTGGCAGTAGGCAAAACTTGCAGCTTCCAACAGCTCTGTCTACAGTAAGGAAAGCAGCCCATCTCAGTGCTCTTGGAGCTGAGCGTGGGCTTGAAACTTGTGCCTGTATTTTGGGCACCCACTTTCTCCCCTGCCCCTTACATTTATATCCACTTCTCCTGTTCTCTCTGACAGCTATAGCAAGTAGTGGTTGAAATGGGAGAACACAGCAATGACAAATTACACCTTACCCTTGGTTGGTGTAAAAAAACTACAGTAAAAGTTAACTTATCATACTGAACATTGTGTTTATTTCAAAATCATATTTCTCTTTGTTAGGACAGAGGACCTTTCAACCTGCATAAAGCAGAGGTGTTCTGGAACTGCTCCCACAGCATCCACTGAAAAAGATGTCTCTGAGCACTGTGTCTGGATGGAGTTGTAGTAGTGGCATTTTGAAAATACGGTGTTTTTTACCTCTAAGTTTACAAAAAACGTTGCTTCCTGTCTGATAAGCATCTGGCCAAATAAGTATTGATTACCATAATTGACTGTCTCTGGAGTTGAATGTGAGCATCACACATTTTCTCCCTCTCTCCCAGCAGAGACCACATCTCCACCAGGCCCACATGCCACTGGCATTCATCCAGCTTCCTCATGTCAGTGCAACTATGCAGTGTTGCATTTCAGTGCAACCATCAGGCTGCTGTTTGTCTTATAAACACACTCTGCTCAAGGGCACTAAGAAATCTGAACTCCTGTGATACACATTGGATCACAAAACACAAGAGAAAGTACATAGAAACACTAAAACAAACCATTCCTGACTCATTGAAATCACTTTTCAAAGGAGTTCACAGACAGGCTCTGGCCACTCAGAGAAGACAACAAAGCTTTCTCCCTTCACCCCTCCTTTACCACCAGAAAAGTAAACAGCAACCAACCAAAGTAAACCTTAAAAAAATTAAACTAATTACCAACTCTAAAAGACCATCACTACTGAATGTTAAATATCCACCCAAAACACCAACAATTCTCTGCTGAACAGAATTTTAACCTTGAGGACACTAATGTATGAAAAGTTCAAAGGACTGAAGCAGGGCTTTTGTCAGTAAGGCAGACAAGATGTATGTATAACCATAGAGAGCAGATAGCTGTTACAGTGGGGGCTTCAGTGTGGTTCTGGTTTTGCAGTCATAGTTACTGTTGTGAAAGCACAGACTTCTTTGAGCTCTGTATTAGGATGACAAATAACATTCTCCAAAGTCACTAATGTCTAAGATCATATTGAAAAGCCTGAAGTTGGCACCAAATTCCTGTTATCAGCATTATCATGAATGTGTTTAACTCTTAAGTTCCTCTTAGTTCAGAAAAACACCCCACAAATTGTTTTCTCCAAAGAGGATTTGTGAAAGTGTTTTTATTCTTGTTCAGAAAGTATTTTGATGTTAGGATTCAGTGATTAGAAGTGATAAACTTTCATAACAGACTTTTTCTGGTACAATAACTACAGATTATACAGTACA
>WEIV01010825.1:4372-35050 GCA_013390005.1 Calyptomena viridis | reverse complement strand
GATACCATCATAGAGATTAGTTTCAGATACTTCATTTTGTCCATACCAAAATCTTGACATGCCTGTGCCTTCAGCAACCCAGGTATGACAATGCTAATGTTAGGATCACTCCTCTGAGCCCCAGTGAAGCAGGCAGCCTTTCTGAGACAGGCATTCTGTGGCTGACAGGTTGTGCTGTCCAAGCAGTTTCCTGACTGTAGGTGAGATTCTGCATCACAGCTATTCCAAATATATTTTAGGCTCATACACTTATCTACTTCTGCTTGGATGTTTTCGTTTGACTTTTTTTTTTCCCACTGTAGTTTTGGGCATTGCTTCAGCAAGATGCTTTAGCAAATGCATCATTTTCATCATGTAAATAACTGGCCCATCTTGTACAAAGTGGGGCTTCTATAACACAGTCTTTTTCCACCTTATATGAGAAAAGGATTTAAACACCTGCTTATGCCTTCTGTTGACCTGAAAACCTTGTGCTAGTGACAGAAGCAGAGCTACTAGCACCAGTCACCTTCCCAATACTGCTGTATCACCAGGACTCACACCTGACCATATAAAGTCTTTTAATTCAACTTCTGTGCCCTTTATTAAAGGCATCACTAATAGTTTTGAAAAGACACTTCTCTTTTAGAATACTGTGCTCCAGTTTCCTACCACACACAATTTGTAAACCAATACACATACACAGTTTTAAAAGCAGGACAAATATAGAAGAAAGAAAAAAAGGGGAAAATAAGGTTTGTTTTCTGTCAGAGGAGTCTCCACTGCAATATGATGCCTCCTAAAATTAAAGACACAGACATCAACAAGAATAATATTTTGAAAATGACAGCACACAACAAGTATCTGCATTAATACGCAATATGCAGAAATGCTCTGATTTCAGTAAGGAAGATACACTGTTAATTAGTTCTAAGATGAAAATATTATCAGACACTGTGGAGATTAGTGAAAAGTCTGTGAGCATGGATTTATACCAACAGTGATTTTATCGAGGTTTTTTGTGGGTTAAAATTGATGAAAGGAGAGAAAGAACCAGTGGAATATGAATAGAAACTGAATTATTTAATTAACACAAGTGATTTTTAGATGTATAATCAGTTTCAGAACCTAACACTGCTTTCAATGGCTAATTGAAACACTCCTTGGGATGCTAAGGATTATGTGTGTACTTGAATGAAAGTAAGAATTTAGGATTTGGGTTACTTCTTTGATCATTCAGAGTATGGCATTGCAGCCTTATACGTGCATATCTAAATGGAATGGCTTACAAGAGCAGGGTTAGTCACATGCATATGTGGTGGCCACATCCTTCACAAACACAGTAGGGAACTTCAAGGCTGAAGGCTTAAGTCTGCACATTTGGTTTAAGAGAGGGATTCCCAGGATAGGAATTGTTACAAATCAAATAATCTGTCAATCAACACCAGAGACGGTGTTGTCAAACACTGGGTTATACAAGTTTCCAAATCTGTGCTTCTTGATAGATATTCTACACATTTTATTTGTAGGCTTGGGTACCACTCTAGAAATACCTGATATCAGCAAATCAGTATAGTTGCTATCTAAAAGGAGGTGCACAAGCTAAAGAAGCCCTTATGTCAAATCTTTTGGATGTTTTCATGGTGTGAAAGTGCTACGAGCGGTTTGAAATTAAACTGATCCACATATAACATAAAAGTTCCAAAAACTATAAGGTAAAATTATAATACATAAACCATGAACGTAGCAGCCACAGCATCAAGTCATCCACTAATATAAGTACACAACATTTCTACTTTCTTGTCTAGTAACTGTCCATTTTCCACATATTTGTGTAATCAAGACTTTCTTTAATATATGAACATTTCAGCTTTAAATCAATAATCCAAGATTTTTCTTTGGAAACCTATCATGTAGCCAGTTAAATCATCAACCTGCCTATGAAGTCCCTTCCAGATTTTCAGATGTCAGAAAGATCATAGCACAATATAATGTGCTATGCACATCTGTGCTATCTAGACATCACTAGTCTATATACATGCTTAAAATAATGAGCAACTGTGTATTAAGATATCTTAATATGCCTTCATTAGCAATAAGAGTCTTTGCAATAGCAGTCCTCATCTTCTTAGCTCTTTCTCCTTAATTCAATAAGATACAGCTATATCCCATGTCCTCACAAACACTACAAAATTGCGAAAGGTAGGATGGCTCCTTAAGTCCAGCTCACACTTCCTTAGATTTACTTCTGTATACTACAACTGGACAAAACAACAAAACCAACAAACCACCACACAAACAAAACCAAACCAAAAAAGCCTCACAACTCTCTAAAGGGTTTTTTTTTCACTTTCAGTTTCAAGTGACAATACAAGGAAAACAAATTTTGTAGTTACTCCATCAAGATAATAATAAAATATTTGGGTTCTCATTTACTCTGGATTCATCAATGTTGCACATTCCCAAAACAGGCAAGAGAATAAGAATGATTTGAAAAATGGGAAAAAAAAGGCGAAAAATGGGAAAAAAAAGGCAAAAAGTGTGCAGATAGCAATCAAGTAAGGAGATACCGCAAGCAGATTTATGACCTGATCCTGTTCTCTAGGACTCCTGGAAAATAGAAATAATGGGATATAATAAGGTAATAAAATGTTCCAGAACAATCGATATGTCCAGAACTAGAAGATGAACTTTGGTTAAAATGACTTTGAAGTATTACACTTAGAAGAAGACAAATCACAAGTGCCAAGACAACCAGCAAGAGAAACACATCATTGTCCTTTTCCCTAATGGCAATTTGAAGCAAGTGTGTTAATGGCAATTGCAAACAGGGCAAAAGTGAGTTTGGAGATGATATATATATATATATGTATAGTAATGACAGTCTGTTGGCCACACATAGCTTCAGAGACATATGTACAGAATACAAAGTACCTCCAGCTGCTCACATCTAAGGCGGCATAATGACAGCAAATTGCCTCAGAAAGCACTTCCCCACATCCACCTGGCATGAAAGTACAAACCAAAGAAAGATAACCAAGATACCCAGCAGGGCATATAGAAAGAAAAGTTTTTACAACAGTTACATTGATTCAAGTAAAGGTTCATTTCACACTGTGAGGGGAAAAAAATATCCAGCTAAAAAACCTCACAAAGTAAACTTCCTACACAATTAGGTTTTGTTTTCTCTGTTTGGACGTTCAATCTGTCATCACAATGTCTTTGAAACCTTGTTTACAATGAAGACAGGTTACAATGGAGCAAAGCAGATAAAAGTTGGTGACAGACAAGGTCCAGGAGGGATTTTTATAAGCTAAAATCAATTTTATCTAGGAAATCAGTGAAGAATCACTCTGCAAACTAATTCAAACTATATATGTGGGTTTTTTCAAACATTTCTGAATATTTTTAAACAAAGGGAATAAGATCGGTCATTCATAGAACTAAATTGAAATTATAGTCAGAAGTTACAGGAATACTCAAAAATTATTTCTTTTGCTATTTTCCAAATAGTTCACTGAATTTTCTTCTCAGATATGCATTGCCATATTGCAGGAGAAAAGCCAGGGCAACATAGGCTGACTGGAAATTTGAACACAGGGCTGCTTGTGAGGCCACATGTGAGAAATATGTTGCACTATGCTTTGCTTTTGGCGTCTAACAAACTTATCTGAGTGAACACACCTGCCAAAAATCATATTAGTGACAAGGCATCTTATGTCTGTGCCAACACATTTCCCTTCAAACATGGAAATAACTTACCCCACGTGTCTGGCCTTCATTGATGTCTTGAAAGCCGAGACATATCTGCCGCAAATTAATTTGAGCTTTTGCTTTGGATGAAGGGACCAGTCTGCTGACTTGGTGGTATTTGGACCATACAACATAAGGTGAGAGGCTGAGAGAACTGGGTTTGTCCAGCCTTGAGAAGAGAAGGCAAAGTGAGATCTTATGATTTTCTTCATCTATATAATGGGTACTTTTAAAGAAGACAGAGTTGAACTTCTGGAAGTGTATGGTGAAAGAAAAGAGGCAATAGACACAGGCTACAGCCAAGGAAGTTCCAATTAGATATTAGGAAATTTTTGTTGCTCTGAGAGTGGTCACAAAATGGAACAGGTGCCCAGGGGGGACAAGGGCTATTCATTTGTGTGGATGTCTAAATCCCAACTGGATACAGCTCTGAGCAGCCCAAGTTCTCTTTGTAGCTGGATCTAATTTCAAATTTAGACCTGCTCTAAACATGGCTGTTAAACCAGTCAGCTTCCAGATATCCCTTCTAGGCCAAGTTATTTCTTGACAGAGCTGCTGTGAGGTTGCTCTCCTAGAAAAGGTTCTCACAAGAAATGGTCTGAACTTAGCAGCATCAACAACAAAGATGTTTCAGATGCCAGTAGTAATTTAGAAGCATTACTGGGTTGAAGATTTGCCCCAGAAGGTGTTGTGTATTTTACCAATGCACAAAAACATTCTATAGTTGTGTTGTCTCAAATGGGAGATTTTCCTTCAGGGATGCTTCTTTAGAGGAGGAACACTTTACAGGAAAAGGAACATGGAGACATTGAGGTTTTTTTTCCCCTGTACTGATAGAAAAGTATCACGCTTGCACTAGAATGTAAAAACTCCGAGTTGTTGTTTTGGTTTTTTTCTATGTGTGTGCGTTTGCTTTTATTTTAACATCCCTAAAATGTTCCTGGGGCAAGAACGGAAAACAAGCAAATAGAAAACCCAAACAGGATCTGAGCTTCACGTTACATTTGTATCCAGCATCTGCAATTTGATCTTGACAAAACAAGGGTTTTGTTTAGAATTAGTTTGGACTCTAAACAAACAAGTGAAGAGTTAGAAGATACTCTTGAAGTGCAGGCAAACAACACATCAAATAGGCTCTGCACTGGACTTGGAGATCTTGCTCTAATAGACAGTTCTACATGAATGCCCTAAAGGACCTTGGCCAAGATATTTTGTTTTTCTGTCTCACTTCTCCATCATAAAAAGGAAAATGAGACCAGCTTTTTGTCACTTTGCCTTTCTAAATACACAACTGAAAAGCCCACCAGAAAGGAGCTTGGTCCTATTACAGTATGAACTCACCACCAGTCAAACTAGCAAAAAACTTCAAATGATGGCTAACATATGATGAGCAGAAACAGACAGAGAGGAAGTACTCTCTTCCAAATATACTATTGATTTTGCTTAATTGAAAAGCTGGTGACTCTTGGAGGGCCAAGAATTTTCCCACATCCTTATGCAGCACTCTCTGTATGTTGTGCTGTCCAGACTGTGTCCATAAGTACACAATTAAAAGTCTCCCTCCAACGTAGCTTCTTTTAAAAGAAACAACATTCTCACTGAGATCCAGGTTTAGAAACGCAAATAACCTGTGTAAGGAACCTGATGGAATTTAAGCTGTTGGCACTGAAAGCAGATACCTGATGAGGCAGAGCATGTTCTTGTGTGGAGCCTCATAGTCAGTTTGTCTCATCAGTTTGCATAGACCTGAAGAGCTGGCTTGGAATTGTATAACAAAATATCACATTCAAATAACACTGCAGAGTGTAAATGTAAGCACTTATAGAAATGTGAAAGGCAGAACAAGTCTCATGGTGAAGAAACTCTCCAACGTCCCCTCAAAGCAAGACTTCTCTTTGCCTTTGTCTGGACATTCCCAGACATTTTATAATCCAAGCTCTGACACATGCTATCTGGAACCAATGGACACACATGGAACCACTGCCAATGTGTCCTAACGTAAGAGTACAAATCCTCCATTGTTACTCAAGTGTCCTATGTCAATACAATAAAAATCCCCATCTTCTGTTCTCAAGGTTACATTTGTTTATGATTATAATGTTTATTTCTTGCTGTAAGACTATAACTCTGCATGTTTTCTTCTGTTAAAATACATTTTACTACCCCCACCCAGTTAATACTTTTCCCACCTCCCACCCACTTCTCAACATGCTGTCAGAGGAGAAAAATTCTTTTGCACATACACAAAATAATATCATGTTTCATTTTCAGAAGTATTAATAATTGGGTTATAATGGCATGCCTGCAGTGACAACTAAACAAAAAATAAATGTATTTATGTACTTGCTTTACGTAACTTTAAGCAACTTAAGCTAAGCCAATATTGTACAGCCGTATAATTTCTATGGGGCTGGGATACTACTGAAAGCACCACAAAGGACAGGAGACAGAGGGTTCATATCAGCTTCTCCCATTTGCCCTATAATTCTGCAGCAAGTCTGTTTTCCTGCTTATGCCTTACAATCCAAGGCAGAAAATACTATGTGATGTTTTTTTCAAATTTCTCTGAAACACAAGGATGAATCAATTAGAATATATTATTGGTTCATATTAAGGTACCCATGGTACTCCAAAGTTTGCAGTGTGCAGGCCTTTCCACTTAAACGACAAGGTATCTGAATGGGAGAACAACATTGCTTTCAAGTTCCCATGACAGAAGTGTCTTTTCACAACTTGCTGGCACCCACCAGAGCCCTGCAAACAGGCACAGCAGAGGCAGCTGCAGAACCCTTCCTCCATGGGCTGCTCTGCCCAGCTCTCAGACCTGCTCCTGTCTGTGGGCTCATCCTCCACTGGGAGAGAGGATGTGGCTGCAATCTCACTGCTCACTCAGCATTGTTTTCCTTAAGTAACACAACGCTGTAATACCAAAGTGAGGCAAATCAGCCACCCCAGTGCTTGTAAAAGAGTTAATCCAGTAAGAAGTGCTCTCTAGTGGAATCAGCTGCTCCAGAAAGGATGCAGGATGCAGTGCTGTCAACACCTGTACCAGTGAAAATCTACCCTCCATTAGACTCCTGTCAGAACAACAATAAGAAAAGTTTTCTATCATTTCCCATGGGAGTGATAAGTCTCGCCTCCCTGGAGTGGTTTTTGATAAAAGTCTGACTGGGGTTGTGATGAAAGTAGCCGCCAGGTTCCAGCCACTCTCACAGTATATACTTTGTCTAATGTGTCATAGAGCAATATAGCCTACAATATATCTAAAATAAATATTTGGCCAGTTAAGTAATTATGCTGAAAGGCTCCCTATCTTTATTATACCAGAAAGAAATGCATAAATCACCTGATGTTATATCTCTGAAGAAATTTCCTCTAACTGGGGCACCAGGAAGTGATTCACAGTTGCGAGCTGGAGTAAAAGGGATGATGGAAAAGCAGTATAGCACTTTTTGTCTTAATTTTAATTTATTGAAAACCGAACAACAAAACTCAAACCAAAATTGGCAACAAAATGAATTGTTTGCTGATGTTAGAAAGCTTTCTAAAAGGTCAAAATTCAGTTGCATACAAAAGGACAGGTGCACCACAGCCCCGAGGGATCTTCTAATAAAGATAACATCTTTACTAGAAAGGAACAAAGTTCATCCTTTCCAGTTAAAGATGCCCATGCAATACCATTGCAACCTGAATAATCGTAGCTAAATATTTACCATGTATAGAACAGCTTTCATTCCTGAACTCTGCATGTGATGTACTAATGTAACACAAGACTCTGCCACACTAGCTATCAGACATGAATCTTTATAGAGAAACAGGATAAAATTGTGAATACTTGTCTGCCTTGGCTCTTTCTGACTCTACTTACAAGTTGAATCACAATTTAAAAGAAAAACACTACTCTCTGGAGAATTTTCTCTGACATAGGTAAGAAAATATTCAGCAGCTACATTTCTATTTTTCCTGCCCAGTTCTTGATGTAAAACTTATTCATGAGGGCAGGTAGAAAAAAAAGATGACACAATCCCACAAAAGACCGACACAAACAACTTGAAGGTTTTGTGTGTAATAAAACATTAACATTTCTAAATGCAAACGTTGAAACTCCTTAGTGGCTTGGGAACTCTGACTTATGCAGACATCATAAATTAATTCTCAACCACCTTGTCTGATCATGTAGTTAAATTCACATCTACAAAGACACAAACCTAGAGAGATAAGAAGAGATATGAGTCCAGACTAATGACAAGTTGGAATACATAACCTTACTGCACTAGGAAACAAAACAAGCAGCACAACACACTAAGCATTGCTTTTACTTCCTAGTCATAAACAACAAGATCTACACTTGGTGGTGTCTCATTCCTATATTTTATTTCTTCAGCTTGGATTTCTTATTCTCAGATGTCATTGCCTTTCCTGTTGTCTGCTTCTCTGATTTTCAAGACTATATTTGAAATTAATCTTTTTTAACATTGATTTTCATTACACATTCATTATTTAAATACAGGCTAGTCTTGTTAATTTTTTTTTTTCTACATTGTCATTTATTTATCACCTCATGATCAGTCTTCAGCCATCCAATCTTTCATGTGCCTTGTCTTACGTGGGATTGCAGTTTCTGTGTTGGATTGTTCTGACTAGTGTTTTCTATCTTTTGTGATGAGGCAAACTAACAGTTAAAAATTTAGCTAGTTTTGAGTTAGTCAAATTTCATCTTCTATTTGCATTTCTAAGGGCTGGTTTTCGAAGGTTTTTTGGAGTTGGTTTTTTGTTTGTTTTTTTCATTTCAACTTGGACTTCAGTGTCATACAAATATTTTCTATAACTATTCAATACACATTTTTTAATCTAATAACTGAATCATCCCTCCTCTAGAGGAAACTCTGTCAGAGCTACATACAAGATTACTATCACGATTTGTTCCGTTGCAGAGATCTGGAGATTATATATCTTGGTCAAAGAACATGAATCCTGGCCTCTAATTTTCAAGGTCAATGCTGGGCAAAGTTAACTATAAGGAAGTAGTATTCTACCACCCTGCTTTGAACTATCAGATATTTGACCAAAAGTTCTTTTTGTTAGCATTGTGGCTGGTCAGAAGTGTTAAAATAACATTTTGTAGCTACTGGTGAAAGGCAGTGAAAAAAGCAAACTATGCAATCATGCTTATACCTTATTTTAGAGAGGTTCCATGGAATTAGCCAGGGCAACAGAAGGATAAACACAAATTAAGACCAGAGAGACAGGTAACAGTCAACATCAATTCAAGAATCAAGTCACAGCATATAAACAGAGAAGTGAATCAGAATTATTTGTGGTCCATTTATTCATTAACTGTACTGTCCTTAAATGATGGAAATAGTGGGTAAAAACGGATACAAAAACCTGGAGATTAAAAGTATGGCTTTTTCTGAATAAAACAGATTCTCTTCCTCTGTTGAATTTCAGTTCATTCGTACTATCTTATTTGAATTCACTGTTAAAACAACTAGGACTATGATGGGGTTTATTGACTGCTGTTCCCCAAACATAACCTTTTTGTAAGTATGTGCAGCACATCAAAGCTGTGGACAGGAAAACAGTGCCACTGAATGAAAAGGATTTCCACATATATATAAGGATTTTTCTCACATAAAATCAGAGAATAATTAGTTTGAGAAGCTAGAGGAAAAGAAGTTCCTTTAATTTTCCAACATTGTCTAAGAGGCACCCTCCAATCCTCATTAGACCACAATCAGGGTCATGTAACTGCAGCCCATTTACAAAAGCACTGAGTCAGGAGTTCTGTTAGAAAAGAAACAACGTTGGAATAGAAAATAATTAGTTTATGGACTTAATTCAAAATTTCCCAACCCTTTTTACTCTGGAAAAAACCTGTATGGAAAAGTATTAACCATGACTAAAATGCATTAATCATGGACACTAGATGCCACTTTTCTGTGCAGGATATATACACCTTTGGTTTGCAATTTGGGGAAACTCGTAGATCATTCACACATAGCAAACATACTGTCAGGAGGAACTGAGGATGCTCTTAATAAGATGGAAATTTCTTGGCAGTTAGTAAGAGTGCTTGTCTTAGTTTATCCCACTCTAGCCAAGAACCGGAGACATTAACATTAAAATATCTCACATAGCACAGTAGTCACTTGCTCTGCTTATCTTTGTGTTGTAATTAATAAATGTAGAACTGTTGAGGTTTCAGAACATTCAACAATTTTTATTATTAACACACCAAATAATTAGGAAACAATTACAAAGACAAACAACAGCATAAAAAAAGGCAAATGGAAATATTCCTGACAGTTGCAGAGACACATTTTTGTTTCCACTCAGTTCTGTTCCTCAAACATGTATTTGACACGTCTTTTGGGAATTTATTGAGTTGATGGATTATGACTTTCTGATGTTGAAACAATTGATTATTTTCTATATTTTGATGTGCTATTACTATACAGTTCTTGCCAAGATCTTACAAGGCATAGTACATACTAAAACAAATTAGAATTTACAATGTTTTTAGTTTAATAAGAACAACATTTAGAAAACTGCAAAAAGGCTGATCTATGGTAATCATTTCCATAGAGTTGTTCTGCACATAACAGAAAGGAGAAATCAGTGGAGACTAAATGGAAGAAGGGCCAAGTTGTACTATCATTGAACTCACTGCAAATCAGTCCTATGACTCAAGCAGATCTATATTCCACACAGCTGAGTATCTGGAAATTATAAACTACAGAAACTAGCAAATCTTGCCTAAAGGATTTTCACCTAATTTGAAAACACACAGTTTAGGACATATGGGTATAACTAGCTTAGATTACTTCCTCTGGTAAAATAAAACATGTCTTTTAGTAATGTACCCATCATAGCTTTTCAGTTACTAAAAAGAGAAGAATTGAGCTGTTATGAATAATTATAGAACAGTTCACTCTCAAAGTTCAAAAGCCTCAGATTAAATTTCAAAGGTAGGTATTGAAACTTGTCTCAGTACATATTCATAACTGGGATAGAGAAATGAAGGGTTTAGTTTCACTTGTTAACATCTTTGTGCTTAACTTACGCAATGTGCAACATCAGTCTACACATTTGAGACAATATTGGCGCTCCTACATGAGTACTAAACAGAGGCAAAAATCATTGCTTACTTAATTTCATTGATATTATATGCAAATCGCAAAGGATAAACTGACCCCTCCATTTCAACTATCTTCCATCCAGATGGAAAATAAAGCAAACACTTGTTATCGTTTCAATGCCATTTTATACAGAATATGTTACATGCAACTCCTGAGGCTGCGTGAGCCAAAACAGGTGTTTCTGGTAGAACACAGGAGAACACACTCACAATTCAAGTGCAGATGTAAACTATCAAATAAAAAACTTGATCAATCTATTCTCAAGGCATTAATACTTTTCTCAAATACAACTTTGTTTCTTATATAATTGAATGGCGTGCTTCAGCAGAAGCAGGCCCAATATCAGCTTTTCCATTTTGGTAGAAATTCTAACTAAGTTTATGTATTTTAGGAGGTCAGACAAAGCACTCAAACATGTTGGGTCTGTTTCAGTTAAATGCTTGCCTGGTAATTTTATTTCCCCATATTGCAAAAACAGGTTTGCTTTGCAAAAATTTAATCGCAGCAAAGTTGCCCACAAAAGTACACCCAACATGCTTTACTCTATATTCCCACGCTTTTTAACATTTGTCATATTTCATCTTTTAATTCAGTCCTAATGAGAGCATATTGGAACACCACAGAAACATGCTCATGAGAATGTGGTCTTGAAATAAAACATGGAACAGAAGGAGCATTGTATTACAGCCTCTGTTAATGTTTTAATGGTTGAGAGATTTCCAACATGTTGGCAGTGTCAGGACAAACCAATTTAATAAATTATTAACACTAATCAAACATTTTTATGATGGCAGTCAAAACTTCCTTGGCAGTTAAGGTTAATTCTGTTGAAGTTTGACAAAGATGTTACTGTTTGATGGAAACCACGTTTAAAACTGCAGCCTTCTTCAAATCAAAACCTTGCACTGCCCTGAGCAGAAATGGTTAAGCAGCATGTCTTGAAGTACATAAAGAAACAGTGAAGGCAGGGCTAGAGTCTCCATTGGCAGCACAAGAGCTGACGAATGGTAGTGAAATGTAAATTGATTACAGTGCATATAATTTGACTGCCACTACTTGGGATAGGATAGAAAGACTTATCAGGAAGAGATAAAGCTCAGGCTGTTGAGGGGAGAGCGCTAAATCAATATACAAAGAAAATCTAGGAATTCTAGACACTTGACAAGAGGGGTAGAGAGGAAAATAAAGAATCCTGCCAGTTTTGATGTATTAAACTTTGAAGAAAAGGTATTTTTAAACATCCTTTCATTCAAAAGGCAACTAACAATAACAACGCCAGACAACGACACATTCTCCCCTCCAATTCCTCTAGCCTTGCCAGCTAGTTGAAATCCAGCACAGCAGAAGCTAATGAGGGATATGGATTAAGAATACAATGTTTCTCAGGGCTTTCTTGGGTCTCCCCTGGGGCACACACAGTCTATACATCATCAATCTACTGCAAATTGATGTAGTCAGCCTGTGACAAGGGTCAGGTTTCCAGGACCAGCTACCAGGCATGATCTAGTCATTTTGAGTTATCAAGACAAAGCTCTGTTCTGCCAGGCTCTGGCCATATAAAATCCACAGCTCTCCAGGCTTTCTGGGAGATGAAATCAAACCATAGAGCCCTCTCTGTTCTCCTCTATGCCTGCTGAGAAATCAGCTCACCTTTCTGAAGTGACACCATTATTATTTTGTGCTCTCTTACAGCTGATGCTCACAAACAAGAAAAACAAGCACTAACCCAATAGTTTCTTAATATTAATAATTGCTATTCTTATTTATTTTATGCTAAGTATAAACATAATAATAAGGAAACACATACATATATATTTTCTATATATGACAGCAATGAAGAAAAATGTGCTTGCTGATGCAGGTTTCTGAGTAAAGAAATTAGTTTTGCTGGGGAATCAAAAACTTTTGTTTGCCCACAATATTTTTTCCTGAATAATCGCACATGGGTTCTTGCTCTAATACAACAACTCAAGTGCCACAGATTTTCCAAATACTCTGTGGATTACTTTTACACGTGCAAATTTGTTCTAGTATTCCCTTGGCTTAGCTGAAGTCAGTGGATTTCCATGCAAGCCTGATGGCAAGCATGCCTTGGCTCACAGCACTGCAGCACTCAAATACATCCATTCAGAGGTGAGGAGACAGAAAAAACTAAGTATATAAGATGTTCTGTCAATAAGATACGTGCAGTCCAAATTAAAGTAGACTTAAATCACTAGAAAGGCCCCTATTAACTTCAATGCGTTTGCTGGCATCCACATCTCTATAGAAACTGTAGCAGGTAAGATTTACACAATACCTAGAGATTTAGCACCACACCACACACACTTAGAATTAATGGTTCTTTCTGAAGAAAACTTTCATGGTTGTTTATAAAGTAAGATATCCTGAGCTGGAAGGCACTCACAAGGAGCATTGAGCCCAACTCCTGGCCCTGCACAGGATAACCTGAAGAATAACACGTGCCTGAGAGCATTGTCCAAACCCTTCTTGAACTCTGAGGTGTTGATCTGCCTCAGAATAATTTAAAAAACAAAACAAAAGCCCCAATGTGACAGAGAATGAAAATTGTATTCTTGAATCCCAGCTACCTAAAATATCGCAGATTTCTGAGGCATCCAATATACCCAAGTTAGCTTTAAATATTCAGAGCTACTTGTGGTCCAACACAGATGTGAACTACCAGTAGAAAACAGACTTATTATCCACAAAGGAACTCAAATGACATTCAATGCATTTGCTACTTATATTTCTATGAACATATCCCATTATTATATTTTAGAAGGTATATGTCCCAAAAAAGAATCTTTGAAAACCTTATCTAGTAATTTATTAACAAAAACTAAATCCTCAAATTCATTTTGTGTTTTGTCTGCTCCAAATGAACAACAAGCTTTGAAAAGCAAGTCAAGAGAACTGAGCAAACCATTTGTGGTATGAACATCTGATGAACATTTGCTCATATTTATTCATGCAAGCACTCTGGAATTTCTCTGTCATGGATGGTCTTCCAAACACAACGTCATGCATATGAATGTGCACGAAAAGCAAACAGAATGATGCACTAATACCTTTGAAGTACCTTTGTGGATTTTATCTGATAGATGCTTGCAAATACTTTGTTTCATTATTCACTCAAGTTTTTCAAGCTGCCAGTGAGCTTCCACAGGGAAGAAAAAAAAAAACCCAAACCAAAATCCCTAAATTGCCAGGCAACCTCAGTTCTCATCTTCCACTAGCTCCTTCAGGCAATGATGTGGCTTGAGTAGGTTTCTAAAACATAATTATGTGTAAAAATTAGGCTTGTACTCAAGAAGTTTCCATGATCTCTCACGATAAATTTCTGCCACTGGACTAGCCAGTGATGACAATTATATCTTTCTATTATACTAGTAAACTTTTACATCAATTGGGATGTAACCAAGACCGTAACATTTTTGCAAACTGTTGGAAGGGACTCTAAGGGAACAATTCAGGGAACTGTATTCAACCCATGGTGTGTAGCAGGTAGACATTACACCCACTTTCTTGAAGAACCAATATAATTACCTGCCTATTTTTTTTGCATGTTTGTCTGCCTCTGTGCACACACATTCACCTCTAAGTGCCTACGTAGCAGCTTAGGCACATATCCCATCAGTTAAAAGCAAAGTCTCACTTTAAGTTGATATGAATGAAAGCTGGGACAAAGGATGATTGCAGTTCTTTCTTTTAGTATACTGCCACTCATAAGTGATTTTACCTAATAATTTTGCAGGTTTTTGATTTATTCTGTGATAAAGACAAGTTGTATTCATATTATTGTAGCTTATTACTCTTGGTGATATTATTTGGAGCAGATGCTTTTAGAAGAGCTGATAATATAAAATGAATATACATTTTGGAAGCAAGCATCAGCACCTTATAAAAATATAGGTTCTCCTGAAGTGATCTGTAAGTTCAATTCTTCTATTTATTTATTCAGCCATTAATAACTAACTACAAGGGGGAACAAGTTTCCCCTTCAATGGAAGTAAATGTAAGATGTGATCAAAATTAAAAAAGAAAAAAAGGAGGGATATCCTTTAGAAATGGCTTACAGAAATGACTAGTTATTCATTTGAGTACTTGAGTGTGTATCATTAATATATGTTAGAGAAAAGAATTTTGCAGGTATCTCAGTTTGTGGATGCAACTGGTGGCCTGTTCAAATTCTGCCTGTACATGGAAGGCCATGGAATAGGTGTCCCCTGAATGAGCTCTGCACTGCTGACCCTCATTTAAGATCTCTGCTGCAGCTTCATCACTGCTGAGAGTGCTTGCTAGCTTTGATCAGTACTGAAGGATCGCGACTAAAATCCTGATTCACTGCTGGAGAAAATTTAAACCATTATTAGACATGATATTTTACCTATATCTGGTAACAGAGCATACAAGCACCAATCATTTTCCCTATCTAGAACATTTGCCTCCACTCCTCCTCCCAGCTGCAACACCACCTCCTACACAACTAATCCCTACATGAGTGGAAAATCTTGTAGTGGCTATTCCCTTGGAGGAAACTATTAAAAATCTGGCCTCCAACCTCAAACCAGACTGCTCTAGTACAGGCCAAAGGCTGACTCTGGTCTAACTGCTCTCTTAGGCAAATTGTTACTGCTTTCTCCTTCCTATGCTAAAGCTAGAGCCAAATGCTGTTCAGTGTAAATCAGCTTTTTGAGCAACAATAAACCAGAGTGACTTGCCGTGCACCACATTGCAGAGAAGCTTCTAACACTGTTTACTATAAAGGTTCCTGCCTTTTTTTGCTCCTCTTCCCACCTATCTTTATATGGCTGCTTTTTCAAGGGCAGATGAGCTCCATGCGATTTTTGAACCTCGTTTTTGGAGAAGAAAATACCTTCCCCCACCTAAGAGAACTGATGTACTCTGCTGGCTTCAAACTTTCAAAATATCTCTCTGTTGAAGCAGCTGCTGAATAATTTATATTTCTTAGAACCAAGCTGAGAATATGTACATTTTGCTTTGATACATATGATATAGTTGTTTCTCCTTCCTTTCCATTGCCATCTTGTTTTCCACTTAACATTTCAATGCAGGAAATTCTGAAGACTTTGCAGCCTGGGAAAATTATTTGGTTTGGGGAATAGCAGAGAAGGGGAGCGCAATGTATTTGCGAGTTGTGTTTTTTGCGTTTTTTTTTTTTTAATGGAAGGAAAAAATCCTGAACAGCTTGCAATTAGCAGTTCTGAAAAGTTACAGGTTATTCAATGGCACACAGCATGCCAAGTAAATCTACAAGAGATTCCTTAGCTTAACATGCCCAGAGCAGGATACAGTTCCTCTAAATCAAAGCACAGCTCACACTAACAGTTGCAGTATGTTACTGGCTGGATGGCTGCTTTATGAAGAATTATAAAGTGACACAGCAGTCTGGTTGAAAAAAGCACACACTATGCTTTGATGTTTTTAACCACTAACTTCAAGAGGACCAACAGAGACCTTCCTGTTTTTATTGCAGCCTCTCTATCATCCCTCCTCCTGCTCCCTCCCTCCTCTCCCACTGCTAGATGGGGGACTGTTATCTTTCAGTCACTTTGTAAGCTTAACTTGTTTACAGACTGAATGTCTCTGTTTATAGGCCTATATCAGAGAACAAACAGGGCAAGTGTGACTTCCTAGGACCTGAAATGCAGTGCTTTTTCCTCTTGGGCAAAAGGAGTGGCAAGGGAGGGGAAAATGAAGGGGAAAAGAGAAATCCTGTAATTGTCCTTCTTGTCCCTCTTCCCTCCAGGTTAAACGTACACACCTGTATGGTACCAAGGTATTTTAAGAGCCAGCTGTTTAAATATTAGCTTATCAAAAGTCCATGAAAATGCACAGCAATTGTCTTGTAAAAACTAGGTCCACTTCAGAACCTGGTCCTCCAGCAGTAAAATCCATGCTGAATAACAGCTTCTCTTAAAGTTCTTGTTTTTAAAGTTCTTTATTATACATCCATTTGGATGCTTATTTGGGGAACCTTAAAAGCTCGTATCACATTTTACTGGGGACATTTAAAGGGTGTCAGTGGGGTAACCATAAGCATACACACTGTAATGATGAAATTTTAGAAACCATTAACGGCATGACTTTGTATATTCCTTCTTATCTTCAATAATATTTTACCTAAGGCATAACCCTAGTCCAGTCAATAAGAACAGTCCTTAATAAGGTACTGAAATGACATGAAAGTCAGTCTGCTTATATTGCTAATGGCAGATTTCAGTTCTCCGTAACACTCAGATTATAAACACCCTAGAGAGGGATAGCTTTGTCCTTACTAAGGGTGTCTTTTACACTGTCAATTTTTATTTAATTGTAAGACCTTTTTATAGGTTTCTGGTTTCAAAAGTCTTGCTTCTGCACAAACACACACTTGGGAGTGTGACAGGTTTTTAAGGAGGGTACAAAGAGGCATATCACAATTTCCTTTATAGTACTTTATAGTGAAACACTGGGCCAGTCAGTTTTGAAGGTATCTCTATCTGTGCTTTCTCTTGGAGGTTGCTTACTGAAAAAAGACTGAAAACCTTTTGAATTAAAAAAAAAAAAAAAGTGAAATCTTGGAAGTTAGATCTTTAAGCATAACCTCTTCCAAATAAATAGATCAAAAAGGATAGAAGAGGAAAAATATTACATGTAGCTCTTCCTCTGAGCTGTGTCCATGCAGTTGGACCTTAGGGCAGTGGCACTTAGTTAGGCATAGGCCAGTTACACTGTGAGTAGTACCAGTGTCCAATTCTCTGTGGGTCCTCACAACTACTCTAGGACCTGTCTGCTCCTCGTTTCTCACAGGTGCCTCTGAGCCAGAGCTAGCTGTCCAGTCCTTATGATCCCCTTCACTGTGCTCAGCAGCATCCCAGCGGAGGAGCAAACACCTTTCTGTCCAAGGATACCACTGTACCTCCCTATTTTTTACTTATGGATCATGTACCTTGGCAGACCACAGAAAGGAGCAAATGCTGCTGCACACGCCTCTGCTGTGCAGTGGAACAGACAGCTCAGTATGAGCTGGGTCTTGCTCAAATGGCTGAACTTCAGAAATAAAAGAGAGAAACTGGTCTCCATTAGAATTCAGGTACGAGTTAATCAGATGAAACACAGCACCCCAGTAGACATTACTTAAATGCGTCCTGGTGCTGTTCAGCCTGCTGGCAAGAGCAGAGCTGCTCCTCTTTATCTGGCCTCGTGTAAAGACATCCAAGGGTACTGGCCTTTCAGTTTTCTCCCAGAGGAGCAGGTTTGTTCTGAAGACGCTCTGCGTCTTCCTGTGGGCAGCCAGACCCACAATTTACCATGACATCCTTTCATTTTCAGGTCTTGTCTCACAGGAAGGGCAGGCTTGTACCTTTGTCTGACATTTGGCATATACAGGGCTTCCTCAGCACAGAATATGGAGAGCTTTATGCAAGATGTGGGCTTTTCCCTCTGCGGTCTCCTTACTCTGGAAGCTGTGGAGACCTGCGAGCTCAGGACACACCAATTCCGTCACAACACAAGCGGCAAGCAAAGAGACAAACCAACCCTGCAGAGAGCACCAAAGCCTCCCAGTGCAGCTGAGCATAAGGAAGAGGCAGAGATTTATCACCATTCTGTTTTATTTTAAACTAAATTGTTTGGGCCATCCATATTCCTTCCAGTTTTTGGTCTCATCCGAGGAAGACAGAGGAAATAAAACTATCGGAGTAGAACGGGATTTTTTAATCACAAATGCTTTCCCCCCTAGAGATCAAAAGCATATGTTTGAGTTAATGAACTCTTTCCATTAATCATAAAGGACCCATAACAGATGCAAAGAAGTTAAGTTTTCCTCATCATGCGTAAACTTTCTCCATCTCTCTTCAGCACTTTCACATGGGAATGATGAAGCCATTTAACCTTTAAAAAATGGCCTGGCTTGAATCCTGGGCCAGAATTCACACACACATTAACTTCTGGTTTTGGCATCCAGATATGATCAACTCTTCTTCTGTCCATTTTCATATGCTCCTCTTTTAAGATGGCTGAAAAAACACTTTAATGTTCAGTTATAAGTACAGAAGTGGTGCTAAATTTGAGACATATGCCTCTCTATCATGGCCTGCCAAGATCCAGAGACGACTCTTTCCCCCGTGCCTCAGTATTGTCATTCCCATCCTGGACATCCAATTCTGTCTATGCCAAAGACACCGAACTTTATGTTATGGATTCTACTATGTAGGAAACACCAAGACACAATGTGACAGGATGCAGCTCTAGTCTTTGCCATGGAAGTCTGGCAAATCAGACACTGCAATTTTTTTCCATCAAGTCTGAAAATGAAGCCTTCATAGTCCTGCACAGCTGAAGAAGAGGGGATCACATGCTATTCTTCATAATTCTAAGGACAACCAAAATTGAACTTGAAGATATGAAGCTATCAAAAATTTAGATTCACAAAGGGCATGAAAACATTTTTATAATTTTCACAAAAAAAAAAAGGTGAATGAATATTTTAAGTCCTAAGTCTGAAATTCAATCAGAATTATTTCTGTAGTGAATAAAAGCTCAGGATTTCTCACAGATGGACAAGAAAATTCATGTCCAAGCCTTCATCTTTCCAACTCTTTGCAACAAGTTCTAGCTGGATTGGCTTTCCAGATGAATTATCACACTAGTTCCCTGTGGGAATTGCTCCCTCTATCAAATTACTAAGATACAGGTATAAGATCAGGTATAAGAACCAGAGAAATACCAGGGCTGTTACATCTCTCACAATGTAAAGATGCATGATTACGAGTTGTCCTTGAGTTGGGTAGGGTGCCTGACTGAGCCCAGCTCTTTTGAACTCTGCTCCTGTCAATAGTACTGTAAAACAACAGGTTTTCCCCCTTAACAGTTGTTTCTGTGTGCTTGTGCAGTGTGAACAACAAAGTAGAGCTTGAGGGTAATTATGCTTCTAGAGTATATAATCATGTCACAAAAAGTGTAATTTTCTCCACTGTATGATTTCCTGAGCTACTTTGCCCTGTGACATCCAGCATAGAGATAACCTAGGACTTGAGAGCTTTTCCTGAAAAGCTCTGTTCCTGTGCATATATCTACAGTTAAAATCAAGATCATGAAGAAGATCAAAGTTTTAACTCCACCAGTGGGAAATAGCTGACAGTACTCCAGGCATCATGGCTGCAGTTTCCTTTCCAAAGAAAGCCACCTACCTGCCCCAAGACCTCTATGAACATACTGTGCCTGACAAGATTTGTTCCCATATCTTGTGGGCTGAAGCTATGCAAGATCTAGGGCAAGGATGCTCCCAGCACCCTACCCCCTGCTTACAGCTCTGTACAGTGCCTGGGACTCCATGGCTCTATTACAATGCAAGCACTAATTAACAGCCCAAGCAGGCTTTGTGCAAAGGTTGCCAAGCCAAGTTCTTTGCCTTGAAATGAATCGCTTGCCCTGCTTAGCTTTTAAAGTCCAAGTTTCTCATTTACTGCAATGTACTAAGTTATATCATAGACATTTTTAGAGGCATGACTCCACTTCACTAGTTACTTTTGAACAATACCAAGTCATCATATGCTTGTTCCTGTGCTCTGATGAGCTTTGAACTTTAATAAATGATTAATCCTATTTAGAAGTAACTTAGCATTGCCTTAACTGCATCTTTCCATGAAGTGTCACTTTGACATCCTCTGTTGTGTGCATTCATCACAACTTTCACACGCTGTAAATTAAGAACATTTACACATGCAATTAGTGTTAAATAAATGCCCAAAGGACTCCTTGGGGATTAAGCAATTAGATGGCATCATGGAGTACCCTTTGTACTCAAAGCTTACGAAAAAAATCATCTATCCATTCTGCACAAATTGCATACTGGGGTAACCATTGTGCTGGCAGGAAGAGCTCAGATGAATTGCCAAATGCAGCTTGGAGTTCATACACACTGCCTTCTCCCAGCTCTTCTGTCCTTTCCTCCTCTCTTAGAAGGGAAATTAATATAGAGAAATTTGTGAACAAGGTAGTGCTTTATTATTAATTTACTCCCTCCATTAAAAACCCCATAGGATTTAAGAACTTGAATTTTTAATGTCATCGTTAAATTAATAATAAAATACTGTGTCTAGGAGAAAAAATACAGCTATGTACATCCAGGCCATTTGCACAGTCAGTGATAATAGAAACTTAATTCTTTCATGTCCTAACCTCTATTTTATGGTACGTGAAAACTGTAATCAGCCAATGTGGCAAAGTATGCAAACAGTCTTAGAGAAATACTTGGCGCACTAGAGCACCTTGCAAATGGGAGCATGAATTTTATATACACATTGTGCACACACACCTGAAGCTGGCTGAAAATAATGGCAACTATTTACCCTGCTATGTATACGCTTGCTACTCATCAAAATGATTGGCTGAACACCAAAACGTAGGTAGGTGTTGGGAGAAAAAAGGATAATGAATTTTTACCTTTTTACCAGCGTACAGGGCAGTGAATCTGACTCTCATTAACACTTATAGTTCACAGGCAGCCTGGAAAAGAGTGGCACCTCACCTTGATAAAGTTGTACCTAACTAATGGAATTAGACGCAAACAAGAAAAAGGTGGGCACAAAAAAAAAACCAAAACAACCCACCAAAAAATGCTCAGGATGTAACTGATTTTAAGGCAACAAAACTACATCCCCCCGACGCTGACACCAGGACACGCCTCCCCTTCCCCCACCCCTCCGGGCACGGTGTCCTCTATCCCATCAAAAGGGTGAAGGACACAAGAACTGCTCACCGAGGTCATCCCCACAGCCATGCACCCTCCTTACAAAGAAGCCCATTGTAACCAAAGAGCTTCCCGAAGCTGGTTAATGCTGGCATACAAAGAAGGTGGTGTACGAGGTGAACTAGTTGAAGCTGCATTTCACGGGGGAAGAGAGCACTCTGTTTGGAGAGTGGGATTTCTAAGTGCCAAACGTTAATAAAAAAAAAATCAGACCAAGAAAAAGCAAAACCAAAGCAAACCACCAAACCCCAAACAACATAAAACAGCTGCAGGGAAGTTGTTTTTCCACTTGATGCAGCCCGTAGAAGTTGTTTAAAGGTACCCCTGAGGATGCGAAATCACCCGGCGCGATTCGCGAAGTCCCAATCCCGGGCTGCCAGCGCCACCTTCTTGCCAATGAGTTCAGCGGCAGGCGCGGGAGCCCAAGGACCGTCCGGGCCCCCGGTGGGTACCGCAGGGAGGCTCGGTTTGCATCGCCCGGCCCCGCCCGGGGGAAACGGGCCGCTCTCGCCCCGGCTCCCGCAGGGGCAGGCAAAGTACATAAATCATAGGAAACCTCTTAAAATTAGACTTAATCCAGCCTCCANTAGTGATGAAGTGTGCCAAAAAGAACGCTCTGGCGAGTTATAACTACAGCACTGAACTGGCATTAGCACAGTGAAAGGCTATGCTATTTTGTTGTCTCAAGGTACATCAAATATGATGTGAAAAGACACAGCATATGAGAATAACTCCCGAACCTCTCCAGTTTACTTCTCTGAATCAACCATCACCAATGGGTTCTTCTGATGCCATTTCATGGCATAACAGAATTAGTTAGGTTGGAAAAGACCCTGAGATCATAGAATCCAATCTGTGCCCTAACACCACTTTGTCTACTAGACCATGGCACTAAGTGCACATCCAGTCTCTTCTTAAATACCTCCATGGACAGCGACTCCACCATCTCCCTGGGCAGCCCTTTCCAATGCTCAATCACTCTCTCTGTAAAGAACTTCTTCCTGATGTCCAACCCAAACCTCTCCTGGTGCAGCTTAAGACGATGCCCTCTTGTCCTACTGCTGGAGAAGAGACCGACCACCACCTGGCTACGACCTCCTCTCAGGTATTTGTAGAGAGCAATAAGGTCCCCCCAAAGCCTTCTCTTCTCTAGGCTACTAAAAAAATCATCTAATTGCCTGAACCATTTTGGATTTTCTGGTCTTTTAGTCCATATACCATTAATGTAACTTCACTTCAGTTGCTGGATTGCACAAGTAGTAAATAACCTAAACATATTACAACATATTCTTTTACAATACAGTTTTGCATCAGATGATTCAGATAAGTATTGCTGGATAATCATTCAAAAAATAAGGCCCTGAACATTTCATAACTTTTAATTTCATTTCTAACCTCTGGATTGCAGGGGAGAGCAATAACTGCAAAAGGATGTGACCTTTTAATTGCATCCAGGAATCTGGAGCTTGCCTGTCATGACTGCATGGACTGCAGACATTCAACCAATCCTCATTGGAGGATTGGAGAGAAGAAGAATCTAAAGAAAGGATATGTTGATCCATGTGCATACATAGAAAAAAAAATATTTTCCAGGGTAGNAGCTTAAGACGATGCCCTCTTGCCCTACTGCTGGAGAAGAGACCGACCACCACCTGGCTACAACCTCCTCTCAGGTATTTGTAGAGAGCAATAAGGTCCCCCCAAAGCCTTCTCTTCTCTAGGCTACTAAAAAAATCATCTAATTGCCTGAACCATTTTGGATTTTCTGATCTTTTAGTCCATATACCATTAAATGTAACTTCACTTCAGTTGCCAGATTGCACAAGTAATAAATAACCTAAACATATTACAAAGAGATGTTCTTTTACAATACAGTTTTGCATCAGATGATTCAGATAAATATTGCTGGATAATCATTCAAAAAATAAGGCCCTGAACATTTCATAACTTTTAATTTCATTTCTAACCTCTGGATTGCAGGGGAGAGCAATAACTGCAAAAGGATGTGACCTTTTAATTGCATCCAGGAATCTGGAGCTTGCCTGTCATGACTGCATGGACTGCAGACATTCAACCAATCCTCATTGGAGGATTGGAGAGAAGAAGAATCTAAAGAAAGGATATGTTGATCCATGTGCATACATAGAAAAAAAAATATTTTCCAGGGTAGATAAAGAAGTTGAATTTCAAGGCAGAGTTGTGTTAAAATCTGTCTCTCACCTATCTACCGAATTCATAACATCTCCCTATGAATTGAAGCAACTTCAGAAAATCTGTTAGAGTGAGCTGTCTACCTTATGTTCTTAAAACCTGCTGAGACTGCAGCCAGATTGTCAATGTGAGATTTTTATATATAAAAACTTGCATATGCATTCACACACCCCTGCAACTAGTTGTTAACTACAGAGGGAGAAAAGCGCAAGTGGGAAAATACAAAGGCAAAGCTAGAGGACATTGGAAGAAGCACAAAATCAACAGCTGAGAATTTGTCAAATTAAA
Organism: Calyptomena viridis; assembly: GCA_013390005.1. Classification (NCBI taxonomy): domain Eukaryota; kingdom Metazoa; phylum Chordata; class Aves; order Passeriformes; family Eurylaimidae; genus Calyptomena; species Calyptomena viridis. Next base: position 10,918 of record WEIV01010825.1, on the reverse strand, counting down.
AAGTATTTTCAACTTTTGAAAGCTCTTGAAAACAATTATTGTGAAACATGACTGTATTTCACATCCCCTGCCTTGATCTCAGGAACATTTAGTCCTAATAGACTTAACTGCTTGAGAAGGAGTATCGGTTAAGCTCTTCAGCAAGTGTGCATGCACATCTTCCCAGGAACTCCTCAGCAACTGTCTGGGAAACGCATTTCCCTTGAGTAACATGGACTAGAAGCAGTAACAATGTGATGGACGAGGTAAATTCATGCAGTACAACCTGGAACAACACGGGTAGATCCAGTGTTGTTTCAAAAAGCAGAGCAGCACTGATGCTACTGATGAGCTGTGGGGTTGGAGGAATGCACCAACCTTCCTTTCTGCTGGTCCTGCTGTCACTTCCTGCTCAGTCCAAATCACCCTTACCATCTTTGGTGAGATGTCCCTGGAGGGAATTACACCCTTGGAGAGATCTTTCTCCCTACACAGAGGCCTGCTGCCATGTCTAAAGCTGAAGCCTGCCTCAATCCTGCCCATTTCCTGTTAAAAGCCTGTATATGTACATATGTCTGTATAATATGTATATATATTTAATATCAATTACAGGGAAGACAGGGCAGCCTTTCAAACTTCCAATATGTCAACATACTGTACAAACAGGAAGCAGCACTGCAGCAACAGGTCATTAAAAAGACTGCATACCAACCAAGAACCAGGAGAGTCTTCTAAAACAAAGAAAAACAAAAAATCAGACCTTTTCTACCATGGTTGTCATACCTTAAATCTCATGTTTCATATTCCCACGGAAGATAGATGTTTCAGGTAACTACCCAAGTAACCAGTGTTATAAATAGTCACATTTTCTAGCTGCCTTTTTCCATAACACCCTCCCTATCACTTAATTGTCTGCTCCTTTGCTCTCTCATTGACAGACACAATACTCCTCCAAGAGGTGAGATGCTCAGAAAGTGGCTCTCTCTCCTTTGATAGGAGCCTTTCCTTGACAGAGGCAACATGAAAGCAGCAGTCTGCCTTTCCCTTCTTGCAGGCTTTAATCCTTTCCCTCTCCTTGCCATCTACCTTAAAATGACATTATAAGGAAATTTATGACAGATTAGTTTCCTGAGAAGCTGACGTGGAACAGTCAAGACCGCTGCCAGCTAGAGGGAATCTAATGGGGTGTAAAAAACAGGAAAAAAAAAAAAAAAAAGCTCTGAACCACTCAAGTTCTTACTCATGACAAAAAGTACCCACTATAAGATAGAAAGATACAAGATAGAAAAAGCCCAGCATTTGTAGTATTTCTGTAAGCACTCTTTTCTAGAGAGGATCCTTATTAATATTTCCTGTCCAAGCAACTAGCTGAAGCTGCTATACTCTAGTAACATCTGAATGGCAGCTCTATTTCTTTTTCAGTTTTTTTTTAAAGTGACATTAAACCCACCCTACTTTCCCCAAGTATTCAGTGTTTTATAATCCAAGCTGTCCCAGTACAGCAGTATCCACACAAACGGCTATGTTTTTTAACATCTGCTTTTCATTTTCTTAACAGGAAACCAACACAATTTCCATGACAAAGGAGGATTCTGGTGTTATACTCTCATTTATCTGTCACGTGGACACTTGGCAGCATTTGATCTTTATTCTCTAGACACTTAAGAAATAATCTAGGAATTACTGCCTCTTGACAATACAAACAAATAAGGCTATCTATAAATAAACCACAGCAAGGATTGGGGGAGGATTGCTCCACACCCACAGAGGGACTGCCTCAGGGCTATTTCTTGTTTATTTTTTGTCCATCACTGGGGATCAGGAGGTCAACCTCCTTTCTGAGGCCTTTTGTGGAAGCCAGTGCATGGGGAAGAGGGGCCCTCACACAAAGCACCTCTGAAGAAATTGGTTGACTTTTCTTCCCCCCTTCTTGCCAACCTCCCTGACAGAGAGCTGGGTTTTTGTGGGACCAGGGAAGGTGATATCTCAGTGGGCAGCACTGTCCCTGCCGCCCTCTCCTTGTACCTGTGGCACTGGCAAACAGGGATTCACTTGCCAAGTGCTGCTCAGAGAAGGGAGGAAAAGGGTTTGCATGAGCCATTTAGCTTTAACTCCACCTCACCAATTTCAGTTTGAAAACCCAGAAAGTGTGATGTTCTTTAAATGAATTGCAGACATAGAAACAGAGTTAGTTTATGCTGTTCTCATGTAAGACATTTTCGCTAGTACCCACCATATGCTACCTAGCTTTTCCCCTTTCTTTTTTTCTTTCTTTATAATTTCACTTTTTGTAGCATCTCCCCCTGACTGTTCTTGTTTGCCTTGGGCCTGATCCAAACAGCTATGGGAGGAAACAGCCAGGACACCTATTGACTTATATATAAGTTGAATCAGGGCCATGGGCAGTAATGGATACAATCCACTGAGCCTTTTTTGAAGACACTGAAATTAACACAATTCCCTTGGTATACATGTTCCTAATATGGCAGGTAGGTTTTAAAAAGGACAACCTGTACTTTTTCCTCTCTCTTCCTTTCTATGTGAAAGTGTTGCTCATTATATAAATATAAATCTGTAAAGAAATACTCAGATTCCATCCAAGTGAACTTTTATAAGGAAATAATTTTGAGGTGGAAAATTAAAGACACTAGTTAAAATTGTTACAGTTTAATATGCTCACTGCTAAATTATGAGATTGACCCTTCAAATGCTTCATCACAGGTGGGATTTTCTTGGAAACCAAGAACACAAATCAGATGAATGCATGTTCCAAAGTCATTTGTAGACAGAGGCAATTAAAATAAAATGGCATATAACCTACCTCCCCACAGCATCCAGAGGCTGGAGGTGTCTCAGATTTCTATACAGTTAATGTGGGTTAGGAGCTAAAGCAGTCTTTGAACAAGGAAACACAACTGATAAAAGCATGTTCAGCATGCAGCTACTCGAAAATGCCCAAGAGAAAATACTAAATGCAAGGCATTGCCCCAGACATTTATCCCTCACAGGGTTTCTGCCCATCACTCCTTGCTACAAGCAAGGTTATCTTTCCCTGTTTGAGATCAGCAGCCTGGGATGTCACTTGACAAAAGGCTTTGCCTTGTTTTTCAAAGGCTCAAGCAGAGGTCAGCCTTTTAAGTGACACTGGGTACCAAAAGCCATGTTTAATGTAATAACTCAGTGGTTGAAGCACTACCCTGGGAAGTAGGAACACAGAATATATTTCCCTTTCAGCCTGGGGTTGTCCGAATATGTGAGCCATCAAAAATTGGCCAGAGAGATTATACACCCAAAAGAGTACTATCCAGACATAGACCAACAATAGCTCTATTTTTATATACAAACTTATTTATATTCATCTTACTTCAGCTTATTTCACAGAAAAACTATTTTTGTCCAAACAGACCTGTTTGAGGTTTGCCAAACTACAACAACCTAACCTTTTTAAAGCAGAGATGTGATACCAGAGGCATTCTTTAAAAAAAAAAAAAAAAATTAAAATTACAAGAAATCCCACATTTTGTAAGCTCCCTAAAAACAGAGAAACAAAAAGCTTAATCAAATTGGGCCATTTTTAAAAAAAAGCTTGTGTTGGCTCAAGGAATTAACCTCACCCTTTAAGGATGAAAACAAGCAAACTCATTCAGGATCTGCACTAATATTTCAGTTAATTGAAGGAGAGGAAAAAAAACCAACAAACAAAAAGAGTAGCTAAAAGGGTTATTTTTTTTCCTCTTTTTGTGGCTGTTAAGCCCATGAGCAACCTCACTATATTTTCTGAGTATTTCTACTAATAAGTGCTCAATGTTGTAAATAAATGATACATAGTTTGGCCTACAGGGAGCACAGTACAGACATCTTGAGAAAAAAAATAATCCTTGTAAGCATACATATTAGTATTTGTGCATTTATTGTCATGTCTATCCTGTTAAAAATATGCCCAACCAACAAGCTGGTACTTGGTGGGGAGAATACCAGAAAAGATCTAGAAAAGGTTATAACACTATAGGCAACTAAAATAAGAAGTAAAAAAACACTCTTTAACCTCTTTTGGTAGTTTCTTTGAATTTTCATATATCCTTTTTATTAGCTAAAGTAATATTTAGCAATTGAAATATGCTGTGCAGTAAGAAAAGATAGAATAGGTAGAAAGTAACAGTCCCCGAGAGGCAGTTTTCCTTTAAACACTATTATTTACAGGATATATTATATTTTTTTACTGTCCACAAGGAAAATTTTAACAACGGATGCAGTTTTAGGTGAATCTAAGTCAAGGTTTCTTCTGTAAAGAAGCAACAAATTGTTCGGGGTCGGTTCAACAGGAATTTGCCCATGACTGAGATGTTGATTCATGGAAAGCTATGGATTGAATGTCTTTCTGTTTGCCTCCATGGGCTGACTCCATACTAGATTTCACCATCAGTGACCTTCACGGTCTTCTCTTTAGTTGAATCATAAGTAGCCGATGATGGAAGTCTTATGGACATCATGTGTTATGGGAAATACAGTCCAGCTGTGAAGAGTGAGCTGCAGAAAGTGACTTCTAGTTAGCACTGTTGAGTCTTCAAGCTTGTTTTTCTTTCTCTCAAGCCTTGCAGATTGCAACCATTTTTCACCTGACTAAATGAAATGCATTTTTCCCTAAGAGCAAAGTGATTAAATAACCTCATACTCTTCTAACCCAAGCTGCATCTCCTTTCTGTGGCCACTTCTGGTAGTCTGTGCAAACTACGCCTGTGGATCTTTGTCTGGGAAACAAAAATGGCACTTTACATCATTATTTCTGACTTACATCAGCCTTATAATCTTTGTGTTTGTTGGCTCCATAGAGTGCTGCTATTAGCAGCGATCCTGCAGTGCATTTGTCCCTTACAACCTTGTGAATGACAATTCCTTTTAAGGTTACTAATTGAAGGTGAAGCAAAAGGAATTTATTCAATTGGTTCCTCCAGATCCCAGAACTTATGCTTTTATAGAGGAGGTAAGTTCTAGTAGATCTACTCTAATAACTAGAAACTTAGAATCAAAACAAGTGTAGAGTATCATTCCATTATCCTGTCTCTGTCCACCGCCAAAGCAAGCATTACATCAGTTGCTATAGGTGCATGTGTGTGCACTCTCCACGTGCATTTACAAATGTGACTTTAAATAGGGAATGTATGAACATATGTATATATGTATAGAAAATGAACTGAGCATGTGGGTCTCAGACAGCCTTTCCTGCCATCTAACTATGGTAATGAATGAATCATAACCCCATCAAAAATTTCTGCCTTCAGACTAATGGAAAATGTTATGTTATTTTCTGCTTACGCCAAAGAAAAGCAGGATGATAAAAGAGTGGGTACAGTAAAGTCTAAGTTCATACTTATTTTTATTTGTACATGTCTTTTGGGATCTCTCTAGGCTCTGTTTACTTTCATAGACTCAAGAAGCATACTTCACATATGCATTTACTGTGTTTTATCATACTGCAGATGTAAAGAATTCATTTAGGAATGCACAGTTTATGTATTTTATATTCATATAGTAAGTATAATGATCTACAACTTGATTCTATAGTCTGTATAAATATTCATCAGTCAGAATACAAAAACAGAAACTTTGAGCAAATTATATAGAAAACTTAATATTTTACTTTATTTTTATACCATTCTTCAATCAATCATTCTCAAAGGAGGGAACTTAATCCTAAAAGTGAAATTACCCATAACTTTTCACTTAGCTGCCATAAGAATGAATTTCAACAATTAACAGAAATAGCTTTCTAATCTATCCCATCACCCCTACTCCCAAAGATACCTCACTAGTGCTGCCATCCAGAGGAGAAAACACATGTAAAGGGCAGACAGCCTTAAGAAAATAGGAAATCACATCTGCAAGGTCTTTGTCCATGATGATGCTTCTTCTGAAACAAGTTCACAGGAAACTGTAGTACAATGTTTTTGTTACTGAATTATAGGCCACTCCTTCACCCAGCAATCTAGCCAGACTCTCTCTGCCATCCTTTTACAAATCCAAAGTACTAAAGACAAAAGCTTAGAAAGACAGATAATTGAGATCCAAATATTCCAGAATCTAGGGAAATAAAACTATGAGATGTGTAGTTCATGACATAGATGAGCACATTCTCCTTGTTTGTCTCAGAATACCTTGCTTTCATAAATATGCTTCCTCTTACTCCTGCCAAAAACTCCCAAGACAAGCACTTGCAGCTGTCTTTGTTTTTTTTTAAATTACTACATGCTAGGATTGAAAAAACTAGCTTAGGTTTCAGCTGTTGTCCCATCCTGTCTCAGTCCTGGACATCCAAACTAGATATACTCCATCCTACCCCATGTCATATTACTTTCCCCCACCACTTCCTTCCAAGAAAATGCTATTCACGTTTACAATTTATCCAGTCATTCTGTGAACACCTGGATTAATTGCTTCCTGAAGTCCCTCATGAGGTTCCTGAGCCTCCTTAGACCCAGCCTCAGGCAGGAAGACAGGCTGTGTAAACTCAAGAACAAGCGCTGATGAGGAAAGAAAAGTCTGTTACCCTTGTAATCTATGCTACCTTGC